>WEKY01030183.1:5758-44144 GCA_013390045.1 Picathartes gymnocephalus
TTCTTCAGAAATCCAGCAAATATTTTTTTCAACTACAATGTAGCAAAGGTTTGCAGGAGTTAATTAGTGGAAGCAACTATTTTGTTCTCATTAGCTGAGCTGCCAACAGCATTCTCATCATGTCCTTCTCAATCTAAAATTCTATTTAGCAAGCATTACTAAAGCACAGGTCTTCAGAGACAGCAACATTGGTGAAATATAGTATTCTGTAAAAATATTAAGCATTGGTGATCTTCAAAAAGATATAGAAAAACAGTGCACTACAGTGTTTTCAACAAGCAAAATGCAAATATAAAATATGCATACCGGCACAACATCAGAGATATAGTTCTAGATCTTTAGTTTTGCTTTCAGAATGTCATAATATATCTTTCCTGTCTGTCCCTCTATTGGATTCATTTTATTCAGGTAATAGCTCAGACACAGAGTGAGTCTCAAGTCTCTCAGGCTACGGTATGTAAAATGAGGATTTAAGCATTCCTTATTTAAGCATTCTCTCTCTGTGTTTGCTATTTACATTTATTTTTCTTGTTTATGTGTGTTGCACCTGACTTAACCAGGCTCCATTTTCTCATAGGTACATATGTGCTGCAGCAATGAGAAAGAAAAACTGTCCCAGTTTCTTAAGGAATGGCTCTATTTTCTTATTTAGTGAAAACAACATCATATTATTAAAGCTGAGTAACTATGAATGAAGATGCTCAAATCTTTGCTGCAGATACAGAAAAAAACCGCCAGCTATATAATCAACATAGTCTAAGTATTTACTACTGTGGTGATATCCAATGCCATGTGAAAGATTTTGGTTCAAAACCTTGCCAAAATCTGTGTTTTCATGTCTAGGGGTATTGGCAAATTTGGGTAAAAGTGGTTGAACATCTTTTGAAAAATCCTTGCTTCCTTGCTTGCTTGCTTCCTTCCTTCCTTCTTCAGTTTTATTTAAATACCATTCCATTTACACATATTGAAAATACAAGATATAAGTGTTCCTGTATGAATTTTTTTAAAAACAAGAAAGAAATCTACATTCATTATAAAGGCATTTGAAAAAAATGAGAAGTAAACGAATCATTGTTTGGAGGAGCGACAACTTCTGTACACCCCAAACAGTTTTCTGTGGGATTTTTATTTGTTTATTTATTTTGTTGGTTTCGAGAAGTTCATAGAAGCAATTCTCTTCATTTTGAGTCAGTTTTCTACATGACCAGTGAAATGAACAGTCAGCTTTTTGCATAGCACCTTTCTATGCCAGTTGTAAATCTGCCAGTATGGTACCAATGCTGTTTAAACAAAGCTGGTTCTGTTTCATTGCCGGAAGCTGAGCCGGTGAGTTGTAATGATGGGAACTGGAATCGGCTGTTCCCTGGAAAATGAAGCAGTGACTCTGAACAGGAACTTGGCTAACCACATAAATGCACCATATTTGCATCGTGAATTTTTAATCTGCAGCATTTCAGATAAAAATTCATTATTTCTATGAATCATAAATAAAAAATACATGGCCAATTTAAATGTGGTCAGCAAGAAACCGTTCTTCCCTGTATAATAAATGGTAAGAATTGTGAATACATAATTAAAGGCAGCTTACAGTACCATGATTTTTAGAAAAGCAGCCAGACTGGTATAGCTGCCAGTGGCAAACCCACTTTATTTCATTTAATAAGCTTTTAGTTGTTGGATCCAGCCCAGCCTTACAGAACATTGGACATTGCCAAACACATTTCTTATTCATAAAATAAAGGCAAAAACTCTGGGACCTCCTTCCCATTTACATTTTTCTAATTAGATGGTTAGCAAGACAGCAGAAGTGATCCATAAACTAACTGCAAAGCATTTTGAGTGCTGAATCAGGGAAATTAAAACTCCATTAATTATATACAAAACTATAGCTGTAATTTAAAGAAACATAAGCATAAGAGCAATTCCTCTCATGATGGGAATGACTAAACATCATACTCTCTAGGATTTCTTCCTCTTTGAGTTTCAGATTTGGTATTTCATTCAGCTACAACCAGGTGGTGAATATTTACTTCTAGGAGTGCTTATTTGGTTAAATGACTTAATAACTGACAGCAACTAATTGAAAACAGCTTGGGATCACCCAACACACTCCAAACTAATCTAACTTAGATTGTAAAAGCCTGTAACACTCTGCTGTCTGATATACAGGCCAATTGTAGAGGAAGTCAAGCAAGATTAACAGATGGCTCAGAGATTGCTGCAGGGAAGAAGGGTCTCAGATGCTCATATCTTATAAGGTGAGCAGAGAGAATTCTCCTGGTAGATAGATTTCACCTGAGTACCCAGGAGAGCCTTCCAATCTTTAAGCTGGTATGAATGATAAGATGCTTCTGTAACTGCCAGTTTTAACATGAGGGATGAGCTGGCCTTTACAACACGTTATGGAAAATACACCGCCTTTCATTTCCTTACAGACTTCACAAAGTGGTGTGTCCTGGAGGATGAATCTTCTTACTTGCTGTTTGTATGGAAACCATTTTATAGTCTTGATTATCTTGTCTATTTTTAGAATAGATCTTAGGAAAAATTCCTTCCCTGAAAGCATTAAAGGTAAAACATTGGAAGAGCATGCCCACGAAAGTGGTAAAGTCACCAACTCTGGAGGTAAAAGATCTGTAGACGTGGCCCTTAAGTACGTGGTTTAGTGGTGGTCTTGGCAGTGTTAGGGTTGTGGTTGGACTAGATGATCTCCAGAGGCCCCTTCAAAGCCCAGCCCTCCTGTGATTCTGTGTGAGCACAGTAACACCTTCTCTTGTAACGGGGAACCAAACCTTCACCTTCAACAGACAGTTACTCCATGGATATATACATCTGCATGCTTTGTTTATTTTCTGTTCTCTGTTTCTTTCTCGATGATTGCTAAGATTTTGGATTTTAGCTCTTTTGATGCTGAAGAAGTGAAACATATTTTGTCGCTTCCTCTGTTGTAATATCAAAAGGTTTTTCTAATTTAGAACTTGTTTGAATTTTGATCACAATGATAAAAGGTTTTAGCAACACCACATTTTCTGGCATTATATAGAGAATTGATTACTGTGGTATTTCAGCTCATACTAGAGTAAGTTGGTCCTGGATAATATAGATATATTTTATATTTGGAACAACACTGCTGTGATATCTCTTTTATTATGTGCTGCTGCAGCTATTGCTACTACTAGCAAGTAAAAGAAATAATAGTAGTAATATATAGTTTCTTAGTTGTTTTGTATAATTTATAAAATTCAAATAACAGTGGATATTTTCAATGGATGCATATACAACAGACACATGCCATTTTGGTGCATTTGTTTATACAAGAAGTTGTTGTGAGACATTATTCTATTCACATCAAGTTTCCTGCTGCTGTAGAATGCAAATGCTTTGGACTACTGCATTTATTAACAATTCAACATTTTAAATTCTATATATAGTGTTTGTGTTGAGTATTTGCTGGAGGAGATTTTCAAGGGAAATATTGTGATGTTTTAAGCATTAAAAATACAGTAAAGGCTTTTATGATTTGGACTTTTTACTAAGCAGATAGTGATACAGGTAAAGTGACAGACTTCTGCGTTACAAAAAACTTCTATGGGTTCAGTGTGGAGTATCATCAGAGAATTGAAACCATGATATTGGGCCAAAAGAGATACAAACACACATGACAACAAATTAGGCTGATAAAAAGCTGTAGTATGACAGCTTCTGTGGAAAAAAAAATTAAAATCTGTGGCAGTACAATGTGTATCTCTCATCACTAAGAGAAGTACTTGCTGCACTCATGCAGTGCGTTTGTGTGGCCCTGGATTTCAAATGTCGTTCTACTTTAGCCACAGCTGCAGCTGAAGTCTTTGTCTCAGAACAGCATGTGGTATAAATAGTTTTATGAGAGCTTGGGTTTGAGGTAACCCTACAGAAAGCTGCAGATATGTTAAACGATGAAATGTAAATTTAATACTTCATGTCGGTAATCTAAACAAGACCATGGTTTTGTATCTTTTGTATGTAGGTACATAAGTACCTTTCTTTTCTTTTTGTCCTCTGTTTTTGGTGGGTTTTTTTACCTATATCAACTGTGCCTGCACCTTCTTTCTTAGAATTCAATCAGTACACAGTGCTTGTCTACATCAATACTGTTGAGCAAGATGCTGAATTTCACATTACATAAAAATCCAAGCAAAAATATTTATTCTTTTCGTGTAAGTCACGCAACTACAATTCCAAAACATATGATGGCCTTTAGTGGTTTTTCTGAAGCAGATCAGCCATGAGAACCACCAGAGCTGTTTTCTGAGGCAGAGACACTGCTATGCTCTCTGATATTGAGACATTCCCTTGATGAACAAGAAGATAAGTTACATTCCCTTGTGTTCCTTTAATAAAGTTTACATTACTTAGAGCTATGAGAGTGAAAATTAGTTATACTAGGTAAGTACTATCCTTCTGTATCAAAACATTATCTTCCTTTGATTCTCAGTTGGTTTTTGTTTTCCCTTTCATTTACTATTGTTCCTTTAACCCAGGAGACTAATATCGAGCATATTCACTGCCTTATGCAGGTGTGTCATCAGTTCCTGCAATCTCAGAAGGAATGACCTCTACCAAGTCATTCAGCTTCACATTTATCTGTAGGTCTAAGGAGAAGAACTAAAGTGCTTGGGGTCTTGACTAGCACTGTATCTGGATAAAATAGGTGCTTTCTTTGAAGTAAAACTTCATTATCTCTTTTTCTCTTTGAAAACTTAGAATCAAGAAAATATTCAGACACCCTTCTAAGCAGAATTTCTGTCCTTTTTTGGTAGATTAACTTTTAATACTAAGGAATAACAGCTTTTTATAAATCTAGGCACATTTAGAAAAGGAAATGACAAACTGTCTGCTTCAGAATAGCTTTACCCTATAATAATGCTTTTTAAATTTTTTTAAATTTTATTTTATATAGGGAAAGAATTCTATATTTGTAATTTGGACAAGACTCAAGAATTCATGTCTGTTTGGATTGTTTTTATTGCCATGTGCAATGGTGCTCAAATATCAGAAGAAGCCATATAAAATAAACTGTTTGATAGATATGCTTGAAGAAACATGAAATTTACAGAGGGACTTTTGGGAATCTCTCATAAATGGGTTGATATCTTACAAGGCAATTTCACTATATAAATGTGCTTAGCAATAAGCAGTATCTGTTCCCTGTTCTCACTCCTTAGTAAGTGTGCTCTTCAGGTTGGGTAACCAAACCTATTCCACTGAATCCCACTCCTTTCACACTCCCCAGAAAAGAACAGTAGCTTATGGAAAGGGATTGGGGCAGATAGAATGCTATGGTTACTTCATCTGCTGTATTCTCCCTTTATTTGTTATTTAATCCTGCATGTTTAAATTCTCAACTATTTTGAGACCAAAACAACAAGAATACATCTGTTTTTGCTGCTTAGCCCACATATTTGCTTACTTGTACAATTATGTTTAGGCAATACATTTTCTTCCAGATAACATTTCATCAGTTTCTATTTTTTTTTTTTAATATCGAATCAATAGAAATGGCATTAACATAAACTGAGTGGTCACCCATCTATAAAAGTTATGCACTTGTTTGCTTAATCTTGATATCAAATAATCAAAAGCTCTAGAAATAAAGTTGGCCTTTGGCAGATGTATAAACAATTATTTCTTTGTGTGTTTTATTTTTCATTATTATTCTTCACCCTTTTGCAGATATTAATTATAAGAGTAATATCAAAAAGAAAGAAATTGCTTTTCCAAAATAGTACAGTTATTCTTGATGTATGAGTTACTGCCAGTACATAAATTACAGGTATTCGGATGCTGGAGCAAATTAAGGGAAGCTAGAATTTCCTTATCTACTCCTATAATTGATAGGCTTTTCAGTAGGGTTTGCAACCAAGTACTTCAATAGCTATCTCTGAAATATTCTTTGCAATTTCTAAGAGTGACCTAGAAGCATACCTCTTTCTATAACTTTGATTAATAGAAATTTACATGTTCTCTTCATCTTACTTTAATACTACTAAACACTTAATTTTTCATATATCTCCTTGCAGTTAATTCCTCAAGGCTATTATTTTGCAAAAATAAGAATTTTGAAACTTACTGATGTGTTTACATATGTTATATTCAGATGATCCTAAAGCAGCTCAGGCAGGTCATTGATATTTAATAAATTTATATTTAATTCACTTCCTTCTCCAATTAATATATTTTCAACTATCAGACAGTCTGACAGCCCTTGAATTTTTTCCAAGTAACTCCAGTGATATGCCTAGATTGACACCTCCAGAATGCAGTGTCATATAACAGAAAAATTAGCTGTTCTGCTGTTGCAGGTATTCCTAGGTTTGTGTTTTGAAATAGAATTTTGTGGGGTTGTAGGTGGGGTGTAATCACTGTATGATTAAATGAAACGTATTTCTATGTGCTGAAGGTATGGTAGGTGTTAGCCGTAAAGTTTTGAAATTTCTTGCTTTTTTGCAATAGCATGAGTTCTTTTAACACCATCCTTTGCTACACCTCTGTTGCTGAAAAGCAGTAGAGACTTATCATACTAATATGAAGTGAGCACTTTTATTCCTATATTACTAAACAGGCAAAACCTTGAAAACATCGAGGAGAGTTTCCTCAGAGACCAATACTGCAAATCCTGTTGCTAGGAAACCACTTTTATTTGTTTTCCTTCAAAAGGACTAAATCACTTTATGCCTGGTTTCAAAGACAGCTGGGAAGATGGGAGAGGAAGGAAATGCATTTCAGAAGCCTTACCTCTTGTCCCCATTTCTACCCGATATGAGGAGAGCCATGAGTTACCACGACGTGGTGGGATTCAGGGGAAGGTATGGCCCAGGAGCAGTGGGATCTCTGTGTGGCTGCATTGTGTGAAGCAGGGTGGGTATCTGGGTGAGCCTCCCTGGCTCCCTCCCGGCTTCCTCTCTCTGTGTCTCTTGTACACTCCTGTCACCTGCTCCTTTTCCTGGGAGTACCCCAGGTGTACCTGGTGGCTCCTTTCCATCCATTTCTGGGGGCTCTCTGAGTCTTTCTTATTCCTTTCATCCAGCTCTGTCTCCTCAGCCCAGGTTCCTCCAGTGGGGCTGGGTGGGTGGCAGCTCTGGTGGCCCTTGCAGGAGGTGGGATTGCCAGGGCCAAGCTCTGGCCTGGCCTTCTGGGCAAGCTTCAGCAGCCTGGTGAAGGGGAGAGTGGGCTACACCAGTTCATGGTTTAGACCAAAGGGAAAGTAGGAAAGATGGGTCTCTGTGGGGCAGATATGGGGTAACAGGAGGTGGGAAAAAGCCTGGCTCACTCACTTGTTTATGTACTTTCCCCCACTAAGCATCCATGGTTTCAGTCCTTCTTCAGGTCAGGAGTTTCCTTTCCTTGCTTCTGGCTTTCTCCTCTCCTGCATTTCCCTCTCTGTCTTGCCACATCCTGTGTCTCTTCTGCTGTGCTCCAGCCTGGGTTGGACCGTGAATCAGACAGGGGGAAGGGGATTCTCTGTAAGTGTATGGGAAGCTAGGTGCCATTTGGCACCTGAACTGGAAAGAAAAGAAAGTTGCTTGTTACCTCTTAGTTATTTCCTGGAACTTGACTCCGATAGCTGTTCCTGTCCCATGAGGAAAAGCTGCAGTATGGGCCCACTGCCTGCTGCCCACAAGTACTTCATACAGAAATGGCTGCTCTCTGTATTCTCTCCTGTCAAAACAGATGGGTTTGGGGTGGAGGGTGAAGCTTCATGGAAGCAAAGGCCTTTGCCTTTCTTCTCCCCACCTATCCAGAAAAGGGACTCTTTATTTCAGTTTTGACCTGGATAATCCCTTGAATTTAAAGACTTCCTGGTGGGAGCTGCAAATCAGCTCAGGATGTTTTCTTCTGTCTGTGCCAAAATGAAATAGTGCATTGAGATGTAGCAGAACTGAGGGATATTTTGGTTCACTTCATGCACTGGATAGGCACAATTTTCAATTTACCATCTTATTCATAGCCTGCCACAGTTTTGGGCAGTGCTAAATACTGGTGGTTAACCCAGAGTTGGGGAGTTTTTGTTGCCTGTTTTCAACAGGCTCTGGGTATGATCCTGAATAAGTCTATATCTGATGAGAGGAGCAGCTGCTGCTTCTGTAACCCACAGAGATTTTGAAAAAAGCAGTGCTGTAAATCAATTATTCTTAGGGATAAGCTAATTAATAAAAGGCCTTTCTCTTAGCAATGGTATGTGTTTTATAATGCACTTCCAGAGTAACTGTACCACCGAGATCTTTTCCTAAGTAATCATGTATCAGTCTTGTTAATACCAGCCTTCCTAAGTGGGCACCCCAGGACAGAATCTGACTTTAATTCTGTTACTTGCAGTTGTACTGTTTGCTCTTTCAGTTTATAAAACAGGTTCCTTTGCACTGTGTTACTATGGGTTTTTCCTTGTATTGACTGAGAAGAGATAGGTGATGTATTTGTCTAGTGTCTCAGCAAATTCCTTCCTACCCTTTTTTGGTTGTTTTTCCTCTTTCAAATTATGAGGAATGGTTTTCTTGGTTTCCAAAGCATTAAAGAACTTTGTGCTTCTTTATATATAGGAATTAACTAAAGTAGGTTATATCTTAGCTCTTTTTAAAAAAAAACTTTGTTTAGATGAGCTCAGGAGGTCCTCCTCTGTCTGTGCCAAAATGAAGTAGTGCATTGAGATATAGCAGAACTGAGAGATATTTTGGTTCACTTCACGCACTGGATAGGCACAATTTTCAATTTATCTTATTCATAGCCTGCCATAATTCTGAAATCACTCACTGAAAATTTAGAAGAAGCTGATAAGACAAAGTTCTGTAAAATGTGGAAAATTTAATAGTTATTGGTGTGTGCATTGAGCAATTAACTGCCGTTTCTTGATAAGACACCAGTGTACCTCCAAAGAGGGGTGGAAGGAGAGTGCACAAAGGAAAACCAACAAACTTTAAATACAAAATCCAAACAGAATTTCTGTCATTTCCATTAAAACTCTTTCCCAAATGGAACATTCTAGAAATGAAAATAACTGCATCAGAACATTTGTAGACAAATTGTTCATGTGGATACGATTAATATTTTCTGTCAGTGTTCAGTAAGACTGAAGAAGTACCTCCTAACACCTGTAACATCAGTGTCTCTGTTGCAGCCTTCTGGCAAAATACAATTTCTATAACATAAATCATAGGAGGTTTTCAGAGAACGATGGAACACAGAAAGAAAATGTAGGACACAGTTGGAGATTAACTTTATTATGAAGTAGCAGTAAAAGGAAAATAGTCTTTATATGTTATGTTTCCATATAAACTTGCAAATATACCACATAACTAAGATACACTTTTAAATACACTTTTCCATTGATACTTCCAGGAAATGAAAACTTGTTCTTCACAAATTCTTATTCTGGACTGTTGTTTCTTTTGTTTGGCTTCTTATATATGTCATCTCACTTTTCTGCTATTAGAGGCTGGATCATGAGCTTAATTTTTCCTTCAGATATGTAAAAATTTTTGAAAGGATATAGATGTAAAGATTAAGGATTTATAGAGGTGTATTCTATAAACTAGAAATTTATTTTTATGATGTCAAGTAGACAGTAAAACAACCATACTGTCCTCTGTCTTTGGTTTCTGTGAAGGTAAAAAAATGACAGGATAACACCTTATCATGGCAGTTTGGAACCTTTTAAAACAAACAGCCTTCCTGAGTACATACATAGTGATGGTGGCAGCAGCTTTTGATTACAAAATGTCAAGGGACAAGTCTTGGCCAAGGTTTCCAAATTAATTGGGTCAAGATAGAGGCAGCAAGAGAATACAGGCTCTGGCTTCACGTAGGTTGATGTGTTTAAGATTTCACTGAATCTGGCACGGAATGACAGTACAGAAATGGGTACTAAGCAACCTTTAAAAAGCTTAGTAGTGTTCTTATGTTCTCAGATGCATCATCTAATAAAAATATTTCAGCTTGCCAGTAGAATGCCTTGCGTGCTTGTGTGCTGCAGATTAATTATGATAGAATGTGTAGTATTGTGAGTCCACGTTCTGTTTCATTTTTTTCCAAAGCAATGTCTTAATGATTGAAGCAATCTCTGCTTATTTCCCAAGAAGCAGGGAACAACTGGTCTGTGATACATTTAGTTTGTGAAATCAATTCAGTACGAAAAGCTTTTACTTTGGGGTATATTTAAATATTCTGAAGATTCTAGGAGCCTCACAGGCTAACTAGAACTGAAGAAAACATTTTTTAAAATCAAGATTTATTCCTGAATAAGAAGGATTTTCAGCAGTAACAAAATCTTGTGACTTTTCAATAGTCTGTGAATTAGTGTCAGGTACTAACTCTGGGGACAGGATTCCAAAACTAAAAAGAAACAAAATAAAAAGAGTAAAAACATGTTGGTAGTTTCTAAATAAATCTTTTGATATCTTTCATCTTTCATGTTTTGAAATTACTTTTCAGTTTAGAAAAAATTTAAAATTATTTTAAGAGGGTCAAAATTCAATAACTATATTCTCTAAAATCCAGAAAATATTCAACTTCAGAAAATTACTGTTGAAGTTAAAAAAGAATTCTGAGTTCCATAGTCTACACTAACATATTCATCTTAGACTTCAACTGATTCCTTGTATTTTACTTTTATTTTCTTGCCAATCATTTTAATTTCAGCATGAAATAATCCTTAATTTTCTGTTGCAAGCTAAATCTATCAAATTCAGAAAGAAAAACTACAGCCTTCTCCTTTTCTTTCCTGTTGTTAGTCAAAAAGTAGAGTTACAACCTCATACCTACTACTTAAGCAGTCTATTGAAAGAATTGCTCTGCCATATTTTTGAGGAAATTGCTATGAGATGTGTTGTAAAAATGAAATAAAAACTCTGGAATTCAGTTATAGAGTCATATTGCAAACTACATAATAAATAAGACTATAAGCAATGTGGGAGAGAGTTTTGTTGGACAACTGTTTCCAGAATCTGTGTTTTGCCAGAAGAATTCAAAGTGGTACTCTGAATTATTGAAGTTTTTAAAGAATACTCAAATTTTTGTTCCATAGTTCTCCAGATGTTGATATTCTTACTGATGTAAAAGGAAGAAAATCAAATTTTAATATTATTTCATCATCTTTACTGCCTTTCCAGCATCTGGAGTTTTGAATGATATTTGGAGAAATAAAAGGGTGATGATGAAGTGCTTTAGAAAGGTGCAGAGTTAGATCTGTGCCCCAATATCTGCTAAAATCCTATAAGAATGACAATCAAGTTGGTTTAAAATGACAACAAAAATAAACAATTTAAGGTGTCTTTTAATCGTTCTGTTGAAATGTTGATTCTACCTCAGGAATATCAGATTTTTTGAGTGTCTTGCACAATTTACATACACACTTATTATCAAGCCATTTTGGTATTTTTGCTCTGTACTGTAACAGAATATTTTATTAATGGTGTATTTAAAAGGAGCTATTGCAACAGAGAAATGATTAATTATATCCATATCAGTTTTTGTGAGCCCATAAAGCATGCAATTTTAAGCGCTTTAAGTTCCATGGGTCCAGTCACGCGATGTCCTGCAGTCACAAATCTAATTGATTTGTGTCTTAGTGATGGCTGCTGCTCTTTGAAGAAATTTTGTAACTTTGGCACTGAAAATTTGGCTTTTATTACATAAACACATTTGAAAACAAAACCCTTGTTGGGAGAAGTATGGCAAATAGTTTAAGCAGAAAAAATATAACTTTGGAAAGGACATGTCAGAACTCAGTTGGAGAACCAGGAGCAGAACTCAGCAAATATGAGAACGATCGACATGAATAAAAGAAAGTAGGCTTTGAGCTTCATAATATTCTTTTAATTTAAAAAATTATTTATCTTTCTATCCTATGTCTCATTCTATTTCTGTATACAAAGAAACCTTTTCTGCTTCAGGAAGATTTTGTGGGATGAGATGACCTGTCACTGGTACAAATAGAGCATAGTGACCTCCCTGCCTGTTTTCGTTTGTGCCATAGAAAACAGGCATTTTTAAAAAGCATCTGATTCTTAAGCATTCATCAAAGCATGCTTGTAAGGAGAATATCTCAACAGATCTGGAGAAAGGATATAGCATCTGAGACTTTGTATGCTTTTTCATCTATATTCACTACCTAAGATGTATTGCCTAGCCTTGAAAATCCTGTACCTCTTTTATCTCCAGACCTCAATAAAAATGCCAGCAGTATGCAAAACTGTCTTCAGAATTTCTGGGAACTGAAGCCAGTTCTATCACTGAAATGGTAGTGAGCATTCTAGTGCATCAAATGATGCTCAGAACAGTTTAACTTCTATACTGTCGTGGTCATATGTAATTGTCATGAAATAAAGCCCTCACTGAGGAAAAAGAAAGATTAATTTGCGCCAAGGCTGTCATCTTTGAAAATATTTTCATTTCCTCCTAATACTTCACCCATGCACCACAACAGAACTGTTCTGTCTGCTTTCAAAGGCATTCACCCTACAGCAACTGCTGCCAGGGAAATGATACCCACACTTTCCTGCCCTGTCCTTTTTCTCTTTCCCTTTATTCTGGTATGTATTTAGTTCTTTCCATTCTAATCTACAGAAGGGAATATATTCTCATTTTACATGCGTCCCTGAAATAATTTCCAGTATTGGTGTGGTTTTCCACCATACTAAGATTCAAACTGGAAATTCAGTTTAGAGACTGGTTAGCTGTTAGGTAACAAGTTGAAGTATGAAGAGTCCTCTTTCTCCTTTATCTTAATATCCAATTCCATTCCAATGCCAAAGAAAAACACATTTTCTGGTTATTAACTTGTCAATTAATGCTACCTGTTTGTTGACTTAGGACTGCTAAGAAAACTGAAAATATATATTTAAAGTCTATAAAGTTTATATTTAAAGTAACTGAAGTGTATTGGAAAGCATTGTTTTTATTGTTTTTCAGGAAAAAAACCACCAGATGAAAACCTTTTTCAAAGCTCATGATTTCTTCTGTGCTAACAGTCATGATTAACTTCCAGTCCTCGTAGACCAGTCAAGCAGTGTTCAATTAATTCCTTTGTGATTGAATTTTAGCAGATATTCTAATTCTACGCTGTAGGAGTAGCCTAACTGAAAATAACTGCTTAACTTCATAGCAGTACAGACATAAAAATTAGCTCATTTGGTTAAAGCGTGGTGTTAACAATGCCAAGATTGTGGGTTTGATCCCCATATGAGCCACTAACTTAAGCATTAGACTAGATTCTTGTGGGTCCCTGCCAACTCAGAATATTCTATGGTTTGAAATAGATGTAAGAGAGTAATAGGGAAAAAATGGAAAGAAACAAGAATTAAGTGTTGTAGTTCTGGGGTAGAAGCATGAGAAGCAATTTAGCCTTTGAACAACATGATTATATAAATTATGCATAAATGCATGCTTGTGTGCATGTTATTTGGCATATATATTTGTGTGTTTAAATGGTTTTCAAAGTCTAGATTCTTCATTAAGGAAAAACACTTGCTGCTTTCCAGTTGTATCTAATATGACTCAGAAGAATGCTTTAAAGGAATGAAAAAATTACCTTTTGCCTGAAAATCAGACAATACAAAAACCAGTGTCTCTCAAGTTCCTAATATTCCTCCAGGGGAGAAAAAAAAAAAAAAATCCTACAGATAGAATAATAACGAGATTCTTGGGACTTGGGGTGTTTTTCAGGGAACAAAGAACTACACTGACCCCCTATCAGAATATTTCAGCAGCCTTTCTTAATGTTAGGCTGCTAAGTATTGTATCCAAGGACTGTTGACACATTCTGTAACTAGGCAGAGATGAATAATTTGTTCAATAACTGTACTCCCCTACACCATCTGGAAGTTTTCTGAAATACAACAACATTAAACATATTAACTAGTAAAAATTCATTGATTTCTCCAGCAAATAGTTCTTGCACTGCAGATTAATTTTGTAAACTTACTAGGGTTACTGCTTGCGAGTCTGACTTCACTGGTTAAACAAATCACTTGATGTTTCTGTGCTTGTCAAAAATGGAAATCTATACAGGGAGGGTAAAGTTGCACCTTTTCTGTCTGGTGGCTGTAAGAAAGATTTAGACCATCCAAAACTGTTGCTACTTTTGTAGAACCAGGCTCAATTTTGTCTTTAATGCTGCTTTTGTTAGACTAAATGGAATGCTTCAAAGGATCTTGCTTTCATAGCCTATTTTCCCTCTTTTATCCATCCTGGGATAAGGAGAGAAGGAACCTGGAAGAGTCCAGATTTACTATTTTTCTTTAAAAGCTAATGCTGCTAACTGTGATCTACCTCTTAACCCTCATTCTTGTGCCATTATCAGACATGAATAAACTTTGAATGTTCTTGTGAGGATTTTCACTTGTGTCTAAGTGAGTTAGTTATTCAAGATTAATATGGAGTTATAGCCTAACTAAAAGTCTCCCTGGGAAGTTACCATATTACTGGAGAAAATGGAAGAAGCATGCTTTTAACCTTCAACCCCTACCAGTTTTGGCTATGCAGATGAAGTTGTTGGGGACAAATAAACAAATTTGGTCCATTTCCCTAAATTTCATGGTGAATGACCTTCCTTTGTGCATTGCTAAATATTCTTTACTCTTTCATCAGTGCTGATGCAATTAATATTTCTCTTATGTATAACTGTGTTTAATATACTTCTTTATACTTCTTTGTTTTAATTGCCGATGCAATTAATATTTCTCTTATGTATAACTGTGTTTAATATACTTCTTTTGAAAATGTAATTGCTTTGTTTCTCCTTTCTGGTTATTCTGCTTTCCCCATGTTATTTATACTACAGTGAGAGAAATAGGTGCTCATTAGTGCAAAATTAATCTCTATAACAGAGAAGATTTCACAGAATGTTAGGATGTTGAGCAATTGATATTTATGATGGCCAGGGCCTTCACATCACAATGTGTTGCTTTTTATCTGCCATCTAGGACTGCAATCTGAAAAGCAGTGTCCCTCTAAAACTGCAGTATATTGATTTATCCACTGATAAAACAAAGTAGAATATATGGGCAAATATACTGTTTCCCTAAGAAGCACTAATAAACTGACATTTTTACATAAAATAGAGAAGGTAAACAAGCTCTCAAGGTGATTAATCTTAGTGTAGCTGATACAAATTATCACAGGGTGGATGCAAGCTCAATGAACAGTGTAAATCACATTTATTTTCCTGCAGTTAAATTGAAACATCCCATTGCTGTTTGGGACATTCATCTTGCTCATCTTTCTTAAGGTCTCTGTGTACCTCTTTAGAATTTCAACTGGATTTTCACAAGCTTCCTGCTCTATTATAATAAGGAAAATGAAGATGAATATGTCTTTCATATAATATATATGGGTAAAATTAATTTTAAAACACAAATAATTTTTGTTTTGTATATGCTAAGAAGAAAGTCTCCAAGTTTTTTTTAAGTTTTGTTGCAGATTGCCATTTAAATGGTGAACTTTTAGAAACTGTAGCTAGCCTGCAATTCTAAGTTCCAAGTCATTCTAAAATGGCTGGGGAAAAGTTATATGTTTTAGACCAGCCTTGTCTGAGTTTTTAATTATCATTATTTATTAAACTGTTGTGCCACAAATAGTTTACAGAAAGATATTTAAAATAGGTTTATGCCTAGGCACAAATATCAGTAATCTATTTCCATAAAGTGCATCAGTAACATATTTAGAATTAAGAGGTTTAATTGGTCTATATTCAACTTATTTTAATGGAATGTGTGTACATTTTTGTTGCTTTTATGATGAGTTGGATATGGAAAGAGCTCCACTTTCTACTCTATAGGATTTAGTAGAAGTAGATTTTTGTAATATAATCTCATCCTGCACGTTTTACTCATGAGGTGTTTTTATATCAGTAAACTTGTAGCTAAATGGTTTATATGTGTGTTCAGTAGGTGATCCTGCCATCAATAAACCCCTGAAGGCTCTGTGCAGTCCATTTTGTTATACAGGTTCAGCACACTAATAAACCATAACAAAACTTCCTACTCAAGATACTATATAAGAGTCGATTCCAGATATTTTTGAAAAAAATTGTATCAATGCTAGTTTTAATGATAGTCTTTATGTGTCTTGAATGGAAAACAGTATAATCAGAACTTTATTTATGCAGAATGTCAAATGAAGACAGAAGAGCATTAGACTTTCTTGGAATTACAAGATGTAACTGTAATTGTGCTTATCCTGACAGGAATGACCAGTAGCATTTAGTTAGGCGTGGCCTTAGGTGTTTGCTTTCCATGCAAACTTGAACTACAGCAAATATCAGGGAAAAACATTATTGTTGGTTGTAAATAAATGCTGACAATACTATATAAGCCTGTAAAATAAACCCTTATTCTTTTTGTGTACACCCAGTACACATTTCAGCTTATAACATAAGTATAGGAGGAAAGTGTATTTTTAATAGGTCTGCATGGTGGTTGTTTGAGTTACATTAATAGCTCATATTTTTTAACATTTCAGGTGCAGAACTTGCCAGTCATCTCAATTATTATAACAACAAATGCCTTGTGTGCTTAATTAATGTAGAACAATACTGAAAATGCAAACACAATAATTTCTGATGTGCATTGCTCTTTTTGAGATTTGTCACCTTATTTTTAAAGATCAGATTTACCCTTCAGAAAAATAAAAAAAATATTGAAAGTTAAATGTTTTTCTTAAAGCTGATAGATAGCATTTTACATTAAAACATTGCATGCCTGATGACAACCATACTTTCTTGACTTTACCTGCAAGGACCACTTTATGTTGAGAAAAGAAAACAAAAAAAATTGTCTTGTATGAACTAATCTAAGGTGTGTCAAATCAAATACTGTGCGAAGGTTATTTCATTCTGAGAATTAGGCGAGGTTTAGGGAACCTAGGAAGAGCATTGTTGTTTGATCAGTAACAAAACCCACTCCTTTCAGCTGGATGGTTTTTTCCAGCAGGAGCATTCTCCTGAAAAGAAAGGACATTGAACTGGACTAATAGTAGTCCTAAATATTTGCATACCTCCTGATCATGCATTTCTTAGTCATGCATTTTTATTGCCCACAAAACACATGAAGAACTTTGTAGGAACTTCTGAATAGACAGTGTCTTTAAGGGCCACTCATTTTGTAGATCTGAGTATCTCACCTCCTTTCTCAGACCTGAATCACAGAGTGTTGAGCTGAAGAGACCAGGAAGAAAGGATGCCCGTATAAATCTAGTTATTTAGAAGAAACAACAGCAGACTTCAAAGCTCTGGTTTGTTTCTTCCCTCTGTTTTGGGATTATTTAAATGCAGTTTACCTTCCCCTAATATCAAAGCTGTTGTGCTGTCTTGCTTGATTCATGGGAGACTAAGTATCTGTCATTGTTGCTGAACTTATTCTCCTTCATGCAACAAAAAAGAAACAAATGCTCTTGGTCCCAGTGAATGCTTTTTTCACATCAAAATAAATAAACTAAAAATAAAATTCTGGTTAAAATAAGTGTTTAGAATATTCCAGTATGTGTGGTAAAATACCAATATGAAATTATTAATCCCTCTCTGTTTTAATTTGAAATCAGTGGTGACTTTTTTCCTCATTTTATTCTTGAGTAGGCAAATACATCAGTTTCTGACTGAATGCATGTAAACTCTTTGCTCTGTGTGCAGGCCCCATGGCCACGTCTCATTACATGTACTTCACTTTTGGATTAAAATGAGTCCTATCCCCTGGTTAGTGCAGTAATCTGCATGATAGAGTATGTAGCTGAAATGACCTTTGAATAGTTTCAAAAGGCTCGGGGTCTGCCTGTAGCTTAAGGATATTTTGAAAATTTTAAAGGAGGTGGTGAAGAAGAAAGGTTCTAATTCATCAGTTGGACAACTTATTACTTTGATGCTAGATTTGGTTCTTTAAATAATCATTTACCCTGACATGCAAGTAAAAAATTGAGCTTATCAGAAGTTTAGAGAACTATTGTTTCTACTTCTAACAATGTCAGTAGTAGCTTATTTTATATTTTTTTTGATACAGCAAATGCCTTTTTCTGAAAGGTCAAATGATGGCATTCTAATTTAGTTCTATATTTTCCTCTCTTCTACTTCCCTAAAATAATTTTTTAAGAAAATAATGGTGTGAGGTAGGTGTGCTTTTTTTTCCCCTCTTTATTTCTACTGGAAGATGAGGTAATACTGCAGCATAGGTTAAGCCAGATTTTTATCAGTAATTGATGATGAAACATTTCTACATAAACTACAGTTTGATTTAGAAGGTTTTGGGCAATACTAAACCATAGTTTGGAACCTATTAATGTGAGTCAGAAGTTATTAGCTTGTGAGACTATGCAAACGAGGTTATATGGTACTAGTATGCAAATAACTAGGATATGCAAATTAACAAAACACAGAGGAATGTATTTTGAAAGAAAAAGTTGATGTTGACTCTGGTTTTGGAGGCTAGAGTACTAATAACTTCAGAATTTAGTCATTTGGGTATAGCGTGCTGTTAGCCACTCTAAGTTCCCACATTTCGAGTCAGGCTTTTGGTATTCATCACACGCTTCAACCTCTGAGACTCACGTTGTGAGCAGAAACAAGGACACAAGAGAAAACAATTCTGTAAAATCTGCTCTGCACCCTGAGGGCATGATGTCCTGAAAGGGAGGGATCCCATTAAAATTGAGAAATGTTTCTGCTGTAGCCTTGTCCAGGGGAGCAAGGATATGGGGTGGAAGATTAGAGGAGGAGGGGGTATTCATTACATCTTTCTAATTGCCGTGAACCTTTGGTTCCACTGAAGTGTAGGCTCTCAACAGTAAATATGCCCATCCCACAGAGCTCTGCCTCCCAGAGTTTCTTACACCTGCCTGCCTGCCTTATTTCTCTGTTCTGTACAGAAGAGTGAGAGAAGGCAGAGAGGACTTATACAAATGTATGGATGTGTTATTACTAATGCATTTGCTAAAAAGAAAAAATAAAAAAAAGAGAAGAAGAAAAAACTAAATTATTTCACTCTTGTTCACACAATGTACAAGTGAGCAAATTCAGGCTGGACTGATTACTTACCTCATGTTTCCAGAGCACAATTATGTGATCATTTCGACAAATCCCAAAACATTGATAAATTAGCACACATGTACAGAGATCTCTTGTATCTTCTAAATAAGCATTATCTCTAATAAATTTTAGAAGTTTTTATGAATAATAAGTGTGAAGGCTGCATTAAGAAGAATTAATTTTCCAGAATAATGTAGCAGCTCTTTACAGATATTTACAGGGGAAAAGTGCAGTAAGAGGGAATTATGTGGGAGGAATCTATCAGGGAAAAGAGACTTCCCATGAGGACAAGATCAGCTTAACTGTTACACAAATTCCTTATGTAAAGAAAACTGTTAGATTAATTAATCTTCAATTAATGTAAAATTTATACAGCCTAAATTAGTATTTGCCTGTTGAACCTAGATATAGTTTGAACACTGTATATCTCCCAGTGAATCAGTACTCTAGTTTTAAATACAGTTTTAAATGTAAAAGGGATTTGTTTAGTTGTTTTTTATTTTGCTTTTGTTAAAAGTCTAACTGAACACATGAAATATACCTATAGCAATGAGGCAGAATATTTGCTTTTGATTCCAAGAACATTAGCTTTCTTTAAAATAACATTTTTTAAATAGAAGAAAGACAGATATCAGTAATACCTATGAGGACTACACTGTGAATATCTCATATTTTATGGAGACACTATGGGACTGTTCTTTCTTGGGTGTGCCCATATTGCAGAGCATCTGTGGAAATATGACCAAGGACATAGTCTTTTTGTTCTCGCATATAGGTCCACTGATTCCAGTTCCTCCTTGTGTCTTCCTCTTCTCTATTCTGCCTTCCATCCCCACCATGGTATGATGGAAAAGGCCTGATTTCCATTATCATCTACCCTAACAGGAAAATGAAGCAGAACAAAGTCTGTCAATCTCATAGAAGCTGCCTACATTAGCCAGAATACTTATCTGTAAATTAAATACTTGTCTACAAAGATTCAGCACTTCACAATGCCTTTACAGAGCCTATCTGTAGAGTATTTTCATTATTTTAAAGGTTGAAGACACCTCAGTAAAGTACTTTACTAATCCTCATAAATGACAGACTTTTTATAGGTCTACATCAGCATGATTAGGAGTCATCCTTTCTGTCCAACCTGGTAGCAAAACAGGATGTCAAGTAAATGTGGACATAGGTCAGACAGACTATAAGGTACACATAAAGAGGGAGCTCACAAATAAATTATTATTGCCATTCTGAAAGATATCACCCTGACTTTTAGTAGAGCAAAAACAAGATTAGGAATAGTGAGCCTAGGTTTTAGGGTGGAAAATAAATCTAGTTATTTGATATAGATTCCCCTTTTTATGTGTAGTCTCTGCAACCACTGAAAAGGTATTTTGATCCATTAGTTCTCTGAGAAAAAATAATACCTGTCTTGCCACATATGTAGTGGTTTGTTCAACAGGTGTGTGGTGAAGGCTGTGGATGAGAGTATTTTCTAACCACCTGTTCTCAGCCAGGAAGAGCTGTATTTTCTAGGCTGTCCCTTTGTGCCCCATGCCCCTCACTGTGTACTGTCAGGGTGAGGATGTAAATACTTTGTCTGTCAAGTACTCTTGAAAACCTTGAACAGGAATATTTGCAATGCCGTTCCAATGGGTGCCAAGAAAACTGGTGCTAATGGTTGGATTGCTTGAATCCTGGCATAGAGGGGCAATAATGAAAAAGAACAAAGACCTACTCATCTTGAGGCTAATTCTAGAGATGAGTCCAGCAGAGTGAGCTGAGATGAAGGAAAATAGCTGCACGAGGTTTTCAGCTTTATCTACTACTTCTGTTTGCCGTTGAAAGGGTGACACAGGTTGTGGTTCTGGCTGTGGAGACAGCCTAGACTTTCAATAATTGATAGTATAATCTAGAGGTCCTGTGACAGGATGAAAGAGGTATGTAATGAAGAATAGACCTTGTGCTTTTCCTGGAACTTCTAAAGATGATTTTGGCCTGCCTCAAGGTATTTTGGTGTTGTCTTTTATTATGCTGGTCATGGATGGATGTTGGTGAAGGGAGGGAGAACCAGACAGGAGTGAAAGACTTTGAAACACTCAGATTTAAGGTTTTGTTTTCCCAAGCCTGTTTATCTGGGCCACATCCAGGAAGCCCTTAAATATGCTCTGGAATTCAAAGAAGTTTAGCCAACAAATACTTACACACCTGTGGAGGTATTCTTACAATGTAGTATGGTCAATAGTTTTTCTGTTGTGAGTAGCACAGTAAATGCATATAATGAACTAGAGCTTTTGCCTTCTGTACTATCATAATAGCTGAGTTAATACTCCTCATTAGTTTTCCAAGAGCCAATTGTATTGTCATTCTCTGTATGTAATATCCTGGCTAATTACAATAGCATCAAGGTGTTAAGCTACAAGAAAAATGAAAAAAAAAAAATAAATTCAATGAGTCTTTAAAGTTCTCTAGGGAAGAACATATTCTGAAATTAGAGCAGTAATCTTTATATTTAGTAGCACTTGCTTAAAGCCAAATTTTGTGCTCCAATTTTTAGTATTGTGGAGAATGTAGCTTAAGGACTGGAAGAGCATCTAGGGATGTGCTAGAGAGTTGAAATAGAATGAGACACAAGTGTTTCAGCTTGTCGTAGGTGATACAACTTTGCATTATAGTGCTAAAGTGTTTAAACAAAATTTTTCAATGGATTTCACTGTTTATGATGGGAAATTCTTCACATCAGGGCATAAAATAAGGGTTACAACCTAGTGGAAAATTCTACAGTAGGGGAGATATCTAAGAACTCAGGCTAAACAGCTAGCAGTCAGACTGCTGCTATTTATTAATTTAAAATAAAAGAAAAAAAGGACTATTTGAAAAGCAGTGTATGAGGAACATCTTGAATTTTGACTGCAAATTAATCTATCTTTTTGTCCTTAGTTCTTCCAAATATAGTTTGTGAGAATATAATTTATTATAACTGAGTTCTAGGAAACAAAAAATTCACCTTTGATTTCACCTCGGAAGCTTCAGCTAGAAAGTATCAAATACATGGTGGGCATTTGAAATAGGGAAAAAAATGAGTGCCATTTTATGGAAGAGTTTGGAGACCTATATAATCATTGCATGAATTTCAGCTGCTAAGTTCTTTAAAATGGAAACAATGCCTGATACTGTGCTTGCCAATTACATCTGTAAGTAGGTGCTGCTGCAGCACTCACAGATAATGTGTAAAACAAATTTCCATCGAGTTCAGAGCTGGTAACTGTTTCTAGAAGCCTGTAGTTTTAAAATAAAGAGCTCTTCATCTGTAGATTGCTGTGTATGACTGCAGACCTCCGCTACTCTGTCTGCACTGGTAGGGCCCCTATGTGAAACCACTGTGTTTGCCAAAGGAATCCTTTCTGCTTGCATAGCATTTTGCTTCTTAAACTCCATAAAATAAGTCAGTAAAAACAAAATCTATTTACAGGATTTGTAAGGAGCACATAACTGATAATCATTACACCAGCAAAAGCTTGTGATAAGTTATCCTTTTGAGCAGAGCTCAAAAAGATCATTCTTTATTTTTCTTTGTAAATAGATATGTAGATACTACGGTAATTTTCTTTTTTATAAATTATCTTTCTAGAAAGATATTTGCTGAATTAGAAAATGGGACCACTCTAAGGCGCTGAAATGTTGTTAAGGTAGGTTTATTTAGTGAGAAGAAAAAGCGGTGCAAACAAGGAAGTAGATAGACTTAAGAAATCCAAAAGCCTGAGGCAGTGCCTTAAGGTGAATGTCTCTGTGGGCCAGAAACTAATGAAGTCTACTGATACTTTGCTGGAAGCTCTCATTTCCCAGACTCCATTGGAGTCAACTTAAAAGTTTTGTAGTTATTCAACATAAGATTCATACAAGTTCTCTGACAAGAAAAGGATAGAGTTAATGGTTATAAATTTGTATTTTGAACTATCTCCAGTACAACAGTGCATGAAAACAGCATCGTAGTGTGAGTAAAATAGATTAAAAGAAGGCAGACTTCTAGAGGGACTTTAGTATGTTAAAAATACAAGTCAAGGCTGGTTCATAAATGAAAAGCACAAATTTCTATGCATATTTCTTAGTTTTATGTGCATTCCTTACAAGTAATGTGTCTTCTTCCTTTATCATATTTTATTTATATATTAGAATGGCAGTTCATGTCTTTTCAAAAATATTTTTTCTTTGTTGGATATTAAATTTGGTACAGCTAGGCATGCATCTTTATTTAGATTAAACTGTAAAA
The DNA here is from genome assembly GCA_013390045.1 of Picathartes gymnocephalus. Lineage (NCBI taxonomy): Eukaryota > Metazoa > Chordata > Aves > Passeriformes > Picathartidae > Picathartes > Picathartes gymnocephalus. Next base: position 29,059 of record WEKY01030183.1, read on the forward strand.
AATTAATACCCCTTTAATACTTGGAGAAGTATAAGAGGCCATATGTTTTCAATGTCTAGTTTTCACATATGCTAGCAGAGTTTTTATCTGCTGTACTGAACTATGCAGGCCACAATTGAAACTTGCTCTCAGAATTCCAATTTAACATTTCCAATGGCTTAAATTCTATTTTAAGCTGTGCTGTTCAGATGCATATTTTAAAAGTACAAATGCTACCTCATAAGGATGTTTGATGAGTTTGCCCATCATCAGAGTGTAATGGTACTTGTTTTCTACTGCATTTTAGCCTGGTATTCCTTGGTGCAAAACACACTGAACTAGCGTGTCTCTTGACTCAAAACGACTCAAAATGACTCAAAATCTGAGTCAGTCTTTTCAATCAATAGTCAATCCTATTTTTCTGATGCTTGAATCAATCTTCTTTGTAGATTTTTCTGTTCACATTACTGTTTTGTGTTTCACTGGTGTTTGTGAGCATATGTGCATGTTTGTTTATGTGGAAGGTAGGCTTCTGATTTCCTGAAATTCTTTTTCACAGGGAAACATAAATACGTGGAAAGAAACAAACCACACCTCCTAGCATTATGTGAGGAGACGGCGTAGCAGCCTTACAGAATCTGGCCTATAGGAAGCCAAAGAGGGACTCATCTTAAGGAACTGCAGTGACAGAACAAGAGGCAATGGCTCGAAACTGAAAGAGAGTAAGTCTAAATTTACATGTTAGGAAGAAATTGTTTACGGTAAGGGTGTTGAGACACTAGAACAGGTTGCCACAGAAGTTGTGGATGCCCCACCCCTGGCAGTGCTCAAGGCCAGGTTTGATTGGGTTTTGAGCAATCTGATCTAGTGCGAGGTGTCCCCACCTGTAGCACAGGGTTTGTAACTAGACGTTCTTTAAGGTCGCTGCCAAACCAAACCATTCTGTAATTCTAGGACTTTTTTCTTTCCTTAAGTTTCCACTAATAACTTTCATCTCTTTGGCTATCATAGTAGCAAGGGGCACAGTAAACACGTTCCCTGTATGTGCTGTTCACATTGGTAATCTTCCATTTGGGCACCTGCTTATATCATGCCCTGAAACAGACCTCTGCAACAAGGAGCCGAGAAATACAGACTATAAAGAAAATGGCTCTGTTCTGCCACTTTACTTTTGTAAATTCACTTGCTAACTCTGTATATGAGCTGCTCAGGACATGGGATTGAGTGCTGTGTTTTATGGTGGTAGGAAGCAGAAAGACCTGAATTTTTCATTAAAAATTCTAGGCTGTAAATCCTTCAGCTGAGTCAGCATTAAACTCCAAGTGTGATTAGATCCCCTAAATAAATCTTTCATACTCGCACTGAATGTGGAAATGCCCTCCTTAATTAAGCAATGACTGTAGAAATGCTCTGTGGTTGACACATCACATAAAAATGGGCTATTCATGCTTTCTAAAGCACAACAGAATTAATCAAATGTGCCCTGCTACATTTGGGGACAGGGAAAGCCTATTTCTATATGGTCTTTAATATGTGCTAGCAACTAATGGGACTAAAACCTCAACAACTCAATTCACTGATTCCAATTCACAGGAAGATATAGTCAGAATGTAGGACTTAAAGAAAAATGTAATGATAATACAGTACATATTAATATAATGATCATATAATATATTAATATAATAATAAACCCGAGAACTCCCTGGCTCTGCTTTTCATTAGATGGTGGCTAAGGAATGTAGACCAAGATAAGATCATGATCACTAAATTAATATTTAGATTCTAAATTTCTACAGCTGAATAGGGAATCAAAGATGGAAAACCAGGCACTAATTTTAAGGATACTCAAAAAACACCAAGAAAAACAGGAAAGACAACAGAGAGAAGACAGCTTGTTGAAGGAGAGAAAAGCCAAACCAAATGTTCTTCTGTACTATTCCCACTTATTTGACTTTCTACAAAAATTGTTTAGATGTAATATCTGTTGATCCAGGAATTTACAATTTAGAAAATATTCAGTTGAAAAAATATGAACATCATGCCAATCTTATTTATATTTATTTCATTATACCAAATACCATGATAAATTCAGTCATTGATCTCCACGCTCCTTAACAAATTGTCCAGTGGTAAAGTATTTACTGGCAATGTGCTAAGTTTTCCAAGGATGGTCTCCAAGTGAGTAATTTGGCTTCATACCACATTATTTTGCTAATTAGTGAATTAGCAAAAAATGATCTTAATCTAGATCACAGATTAAGTATTATGGTTGATTGTGGCTTTAAACAATGAATGCTAGGATTACTTCCAAGAGCTGAAAAGGAATTATGGAATATCCATGGCAGAATATTTTACATGGTGAGGCAGGGAAGGACCAAGAACAGGAGTGATGTAAATGATTGTTTTCTTGGTTATTTGTGTGTGTGTGTGTGTGTGATTATCTTGAATAATATACACTTAAACAACCTTAATTCTAAAATTGTCATATCATCTGGATAGAATATAGCATTAGTTGAACAAAATATATAAAATTATAGATTGCTTATGTGTGAGTTTAAATAACAAAACAAGCTAATCTAACCAGGAAATTCCATGAGATTATTTAACCTCTTGGCTACTGTACTGCTTATCTTAGAATGCAACCTTTTAATTTGCAGTTCTGCAAAGACTACAAGCCTTGTTAGTATCAGGTTTTTTGTGTGGGTTTTGGTTGGGTTTTTGGTGGTTTTTTTCAGCAGTTCAAATATTTTGAAGGAGTGCTCTAAAATCATTGTTCTTTACTGCTTATTTATCTTAAGCCTGCATTTATATTCACAATCACTTACAGGTAATTTACAAATAAAGTGGTAACACTAGGCCAAATTAACCCTCAGTATTATATAAAGTCTTCAACAGATGTGTATTAAGTACTGATTTGTCATGCAGTATATTTTCGTACAAGATTACAGAAGCCTACAAATAAATGCCTATGTAATATCTGGAACAAGAAAACAGATGTTTTCCCTAGGTTCATGTTGCTATGTTTTTTTTTTTTAAGTTCTAGGAGATAAAGCAACAAAGTATGAAACAGCATTCCCTACACTGTCTATTCAAATAATTATTTTTTATTATATTATTTAAGTGGTATCTCTGTTGAATATCACCTGTTATCCCCTATTATCAGTGTTACAGGTGGTTTACAAAACACAGAAGCACCCATAAAATAAAAAAGGGATTATTTAAAAGCATATGCCTATATGGCTTGAATTTATTATCCTGGCGTTTTCTTTGCAGTTAATAACTACAGCAGCTGGTGAAAAAAGATTAATATTAAGAAAAACCTTGGAACAATTACTTTAGATAAAAGCCCCACTTTTTATCTTTGTAATCTGTTTACAGCTGTGTCATAACAGAGAAGCAGAAAGAAGTATTTTTGAGATGAGAGGTTAATATCTTAAATTAGTTTTGCTGTTGAGAAAAATGTGACATGAAATTGCAATCTTGAGTCAATTTTCTTAGGCTATTGCTGCAAAATTCTTTGGAATTATTCACAATATGTAGATACCTAAATATACCTAATAATCTAATTTGCAGTTTAAGGTGTCTTTTTCAAGAATACATACATTTTGAGAAATGAGTTTTGGAAATTAAAATGAGACATAAATAAAGAAGGGAGTCAGTTGTAAATGTGATGGTGATAAAAATGAATAAGTTGTCAAGACCAGTAGGAATTATCAAGGGTTTGTAAAGCAAACATGGCATACCTGAGGATGTTGTACTACAGGTGTAACTTAAAGTGATAGCTTTTCAAGATTTGGAAGCATAGAATCATGGAATGGTTGGAGTTGGAAGGGACCTTTCAAGATCATCTAGTCCTACTCCCCCTGCAATGAGCAGGGACATCTTCAACTATCAGATTGCTCAGAGCTTTGTGTAACCTTGACCTTGAATGTTTCCAGGGCTTGGGCATCCACTGCTTCTCTGTGCAACAGTTCTAGCTTTTCACCAGCCTTAATGTAAAAAATATTTTTCTTACATCCAATCTAAATCAAACTTCCTTCATTTTAAAACCATTATCCCATATCCTATCTCAACAGACCCTGCTAAATTGTTTGTTCCGATCTTTCTTGTAAACTGCTTCTAAGTACTGAAATAAAGGTACTTTATTACTATATAGTGCTTATATATTATTATGTAGTACTTACTGCCATAATAAGGTCTCCTCAGACTCCTCTGTTCCAGGATGAGCAACCCTAGGTCTCTCAACCTTTCCTCATGGGAGAAGTGTTCCAGCTCTCCAGCCATGGTCATGGCCCTTTTCAGGACCTGCTCCAGGAGGTCCATCTCCTCAGTATACTAGGGGCCCCAGAGCTGGATGCAGCACTGCAGGTGGGGTCACACCAGTGTGGAGTAGAGGGGCAGAATCCCCTCCCGGGACTTGCTGGCCATGCTGCTGTGGATGCAGGCCAGGATATGCCTGGCCAATGGGCTACAAGTGCACGTTGCCCGCTCATGTCCAGTTTTTCATCCACCAGCACCTCCAAGTCCTTCTCGACAGAGATGCTCTCAATCTGTCCATCCCCCAGCCTGTGACGATACCAGGGGTTGCCCTGACCCAGGTGCAGCACCTTGCACTTGGTTTTGTTGAACCTCATGAGATTTTTGAGCCTTGTTGATCACCTTTACTTCTCTCTTTTTCCATTTCAAAGGAGATTAATCACTGGTTTTGACCTTTGCAAATATCTTCTCATGTCTGGTAATTTTTGGATTTCCAGTACCTTTGTTAGTATTTCTTAAAAAGTGATAAAATTTTGCTGTTAAAGACCTATATCTGATTTTTTTATTAGAATAAATTTGACATGTGACTTGCTATTGAATACTTTTTATTAGGGAAAAATGCTGTAAATTACAGAATCCTAAATGTGAGGTGTAAATTGAGCATAAATTTTAACAGTGAGGAGATTAGTCACTGGAGAAACAGCAAAAGGAAATGAATTTTCTGTCTTTTGTTAACAAGGGGAGATGACTCTCTTTTCAAAGATGCATTTCAGCCAAACAAAAGTTTTTTTGATCAATAATGAGATAACTGGTGGAAAGTTGCTACCCTGAATCATACAAAAAGCGAGGCTAGTGTGAATACTTCTATCAGTGCTATGAATAATGTATATAAGTATCAGGAAGTTTTTGCTTATGACTTGCATACATTTCCTCTTTCATAATCATCTTTTATTGTGCTACAGCAAAAGTACTTTTTTATACTGAGTAGTATTTCTCTTACTATCAGAAGTACTATAATTTATATTTACTTTTCAGTCAAAATTACTTTTCATTGGAAAAATTCTGTTTCAGTATTTGGGGATATTTTTAAGATAAAAATATCAAAACAACTTCAGTAAGATTTTGGAATTTGTTACTTTTTATGAAATAAGCCTTTTTTCATTCTTTTTTAGAGTAAAAAGAAATTTTAATTCTATTCCTATTTTACGTAGTGCTGAAATCTGGATGTTGCCTGTTACCCTAACTACTTCATTCTTGAAACGCACAGGTTAGTTATTTCTTAAATAAAAATCGATATGGTAATTTGATCATATCTTGCAGTAAAATATTTAAACTTTTACAGCATTATTATTCCTCATTTATTAGAGTGAGGATTTAGGAAGTTTGATACTCTCTGTTTTTACTGTATTACATGTATATAATAGGTATAGCAGTTAGCTGTTTCTGACATGTGCAACTTCTTGGCTATTCACCAGAGGAAAATTGTTTCTAGTTGAAACAAACCATGCTGAATCTAATGTACCTTGAGAGTTAATAATGAAAGTCAGTGATTCAAAGGCCATTCAGCTGAAAGCTGATGGTTTCTGTGGTGGGATGATAGAAGCATCGATACAGAAATCACTGAGAGGGAGCAGAGGAAATATGTGCATACAGAATAACATTTCAAACCCTACTGGCCATCCAGGATTTTCTTTTTCTCCTATTGTTCAACTGATGTGCATTGTTTTGAGCTCAAATATTGTGCTTTAGGACATACAGGCAGATTCTGTACTTATGCTAGAAGATGTTCTGAAGAATTTATCAAGATTGTAGGATTCTTTATTTTTTAAATAGGTAGAAGAGATAATTTTATGATACACCAGAATAATGTTAGGATCCCACTTCTGAAATAATGGTATGGGCCAATTATTAAGAGATGCCTCTGCCTGAGCTAAAGTGCAAATGAGACCATATGCCAAAGTCAATAGCACATCAATAGATTTTGTTTAACAGTAAATGTGAGATAGAGAGAGGGTGGGGCAAAGAAAAAGAGAAAGAAATAGAGACAGATTAAATATAGCCACCACCACATGGATTCCTGCGGCATCCCACTGGCCCTTCTTTTGGTCTTCTCTGTGGAGAGGTCCTCGACTGTGCCTCTCAAGGTACCACTTTTGTAATAAGTCCTTGGTATGCAGAGGTGTATATGCCATTCTGACAACTTCAGGTGGCACGTTTCTAAGCAGCTGCTTCATTTCCAGCTGTTTGCCATGGTGGGAATTTTTGTCTGGATAGGTTTTCCAGATGTGCCTCATACAACCTGGCATTTTCCTGTTATTGCATCTGTGCTTTCCCCACAGTCTGCACAGTGGAATCTTGTCTGGCGTGCTTATTCCAAGCCTTTCACCTCTGTGTAGGACAGAAATGAACACCTTCCTGTTAGCCCTCTGTGCTTGTTGTGGTGTCTTATGGGGACAGTGTTTTGAGACGTTTTTACTGCATTCTTTAGTTTCTGACAGATAAAAATAAAGACGGGCTTCTTTTAGGAGAGAAGCATAGGGTTTCTGGATTGCAGTAATCAGTTGGTCTACCTTTCTACAGAGGGACTCAGTTTTGTGTGTATTTGCTTATAATTTTTTCTCATTCATTTCTGAGGTGATCAAGAATGAAGAGAAGTCGCCTTTTTACTTCTAAATAAAAGAAAGCAGGGAGAAACCTGTATTTATTTTAATTGTTTCCAGAATATGTTAAGAAAGATTGTCTTTGGAATTGTGCTTACCCAGTTTCACTAACTTTACCCTTTGAATTTAATTGTTGCTTAGAGATGCTTGATGATAATTCAGAATATTTTAGCATTATTAGACATTCAAGATTTTCAGTATAAAATTCCACTCTACCTAATTGGATTGCTCTTCATTAGGATTAATTAATTATGATTTCTTCGTTCAAATCTACTGAAGCCTAACCAGACTTAAAGAGTAACTGACATTTAAAAGTAGTTATAATTTGATTTATTTCAGTTTTGACAGATAAATTAAGGGTACTTATGTTTCTTTTGTGTGCATCAGTCTCAGAAAGCTCAACTGTTTCTTAGCTCTGATGAATGTAGAGATGTTATTTATTGCTTCAGTGCCATTCCTTTCTAAACCCTCCTTCTCTACTTTAAAGCTCCAAGTTCAGGAAGTAACTGAAAACAGTATGGACTGTTCATAGTGATCCTCAACATTTTCTTAACTTTCCCATTCGAATATATCTTTTTTGCATTATATTTTAATTTATATCCTAATGAGACATCTGCTTTAATTGAAATAGGAACATTACTGTTAAGATCTAAGCATTGTTCACCTCATAATTAATTCCAGTGGACCTGTGTGCTGTGAACTATCCTAAGGATGTACTGAGATGAGTCTCCCAAGTCTAAGGCGGCAGGATTAGCACATGTAAAGTAAAGGTTAGATGAATAAGCTAAATCCTCAAACAAGGTTTTGGTTAACAGGGGAAATCCCCACCAAAACTGCCTTTTGTGAATACAGCTGAGGGGAAAAACTTGGAACTCATTGTAACCATGTCCTGACTGTGTGTTGGAATGCGATCTGCATCCTGGCCATGGTGCCCTGGTGTCCCTCCTGCCTGGCTGCATGAGTGGAAGGGAATGGGATAGTCATGTGCCTCAGTAAATTCCTTAGTCTAGTTTTCTGGGAACAAGAAATGAAGGTTGCACATTTCTCTCATTAAATACAACTAGGATGATTGTCCTAGCAAAAGAAAATTATAATTTCAAAAGGATGTCTTGAAGAGTTATGTATCTTTTCCATGGACCCCCCCACATATTTAAGTGGGAGCATATAGGTGTGACACAGTGCCTTGGAGTAGCACTGAATGAGAATAGATGGCTTAAATATACCTGGCACTAGTGTCATGCAAAGTAATGCAATGTACAGCAATGCAAAATAATTTTTACTTCACAGTATTCAGAGTACAGTATCTAATACCAGTATGATGCTTTATTTTTGTTCATCAAACCGTTCCCAAGAGAGTGAAAATTACTCCTAATCTGGGCTAAACAAAATTTAATATGTGAAGAAAAGGGAAACTAGATGTTATTTTTATAAGAAAGGGGAAAAAATACCTAACCATTCATACATCTATCTAATACATTAGATAACATAATAACATCTATGAAGAGTGAGTATATTCTAAAAGACCAATGTACCTTTATTTTCTAACATTTTAATATCTCTACAAATGAAGTCAACGTAAACAAAGTAATCTGTTTCATCAGATCGCGCAATTTAATAATTAAAATTAATGAAAAAATATTGTTATTATTTGAAAAAAAACCAAAAACTATCTCTCTTTGTTTATCAAAGCTGGATTTGCTACAACCTTGGATTTCGTCTCATCAAACTCAGCATTTTTTGCTGAGTGCTTGAGCTTATCACACTGGATGCACAGAGAGATTTCTTATAGAGTGTAAAACAACAAAACACTGTGTCCCGCAGTCCTTGGTGCTGAGGGAAGAAACCAAAAAGTTTGAAAGCTTATTTAAAAAGGCCCTCATAAGAAGCCCTGCAGCCCCAGGGACCCATAGACTCTCCTTTAGGTCTAAAAAGACTTGAAGCTTTAGGGAAAATATGAGAAAGCTTTGGGGGATTGCCGGGAGAAAACACTGCAAAAAGACACCCTTAATCTCCAGCAATCAAGTTAACGGGCAGAAACCAGCAAGGCTTTATAAGGCACTTGAAACATCTGGAGGAATGGAGCAGCTTAAAATCTTCTAGATGTGGTCTGAGGAGAAAATCCTAGTGCATGGATGCAGTCAGATATCCACGTAGATCAATCTGCTCTGGAAGATATGAATTTCAGTAGTTACTTAACTAGAATTTAATGTCTCTAGTGGTATAACTGCAAACAGACTTTATTAACTTTGAAATATCTTTTTAATGAAAGTAGAAAAACCTGAACAACTCACTAGCCGCTTATGGTCTTTGTTCTAAGTGTATAATGAATTTTTTGAGGTTATTTATTCCTGCTCATACCAGTTAGTATTCCTGCTGTACAAATTACAGCTAACTGATCTGTAACTACTTTTTTTTAGTAAGTTAAACATGCACTTAACAGTAGTACTGAATCCTGAATCAAAGGGTTTGTGGTCCAGCCCAATGAGTACCTCTGCACATGTATTTCTCTTGATATAAACACATTAAAATAATGAAAACTGATATGAAAAGAAGTTCTGCTGAAGATTTACTTGATTAAAAAGTAAATTTTGCATTTTTTCAGAACAAGGGAGTTCGAACATCATATGACAGTGAGTGACATTTCAAAATCTATTGGAAAATTCAGTTGTTTTAAATGTGGGAAAAATTTCAGAAACACCTATGAGCTAGAACCATGCACATCTCTTTTAAGACTTCAAAACTTCTAAAGAACTGTATGGACTTCTTTATCTTAAAATAATAGATTTATCTTTATTTTAATCGTTATTTTTATATTTATTGTTTTACTTTCTGCTTATATTGGAAGCTGGTTGAGAAATAAGCACTATTTATTCTTGAAAAAGTGTGGCTAAAGAGATGTTCTCTTAAATCTATGTTGCTGATATAGCAAATTTTTACACTGCTAGATACACGTTAGATATACGTTAGCATGAAATAACTTGTCAGGAGATATTTTTAAATATTCTGATATTTAAGCTTGTTACTGAACCATGATGATATGAAAGAATATCATGACTAAACAAAATTATTATTTTCACTCTACATTCCCATATCTTGATGGAAAATTTCACTTAAACATAAAAACTATATTTATATAATTATTATATTTATTTCTATTTATTGTTTAATAAAAGTTCTTTCAGATTTAAATTTTCCTCAATGGCTTTATAAAAATGCTGTTTTATCTTTCCACAATCAGCTAACCTCTGTTAATAAGGAGAGGGAAAAGAAAAAATCAGAAATGCTGTGCTTTCTTTTTTCCTGGCACAGCACAAGCAATAGATAACACTGTGTAGGATACGGAAAAGACTTTTATGGAAAAAGAAGTTTGTTCTGCCAAGCAAATCACAGTGGGAACTTCAAGCAAATTTAACAAGTAGGCAGAATAAATATGGTGCTGTATAATACATGTTTTATGAGACTGTAAGCCCTTACATATTTTTTCATAAATTTTTAAACCTGTGCAATTTTCCACTCCAATAATTTAAAATGAAAACTGTTTTACCTTTAGAGAAAATTAGTTAAAGGATTGAAAACCATTGTATGAATAAAGAAACTTTGCTTAAGACAAAGAAAATTGATTTTTTTAAAGTGAAAAGCCAATTTATATAATTTTGCTAAATGCTTGAAGTAGAAAAGTGCATAAGTAACTTAGAAGTGCAAAGTGCCTTGGCTTGGTTAGTAAATTACAAGGATGTTTTTAAAAATGCTTCCCATTGGTTACTAAATAGACTTGAGTAGGAGTCCTGAAATTAGTGTTGTAGCTACGACAGAGCACATCAAGACTTTCACTGACAAAACATAATAGAATTCAGCTTTTCTGTGAAAATCAGGCTGAATTCGTTGGCTGGTATCCTCCAATAATGTGAAGGAGGTTTTTTTCTTTCTAAATTCCAGTACCCATCCTGGAAGTCTTTTTTGATGGTATTATCTTTGAAGAGGCACATTCTATTTGTTCACAATTGAACATGACTGTGCAGAAGTGGACCAATGTCATTAATTTGTTCATGTAGAAGTTTCTATAATAAATCTATTCTCTGTGACATAAAGACACTATATTATGGATTAATTATGAAAAGTCTCAAGACCCTATTAACTGTAAACTGAGAAATTAAAATTGTTTCTAATTTTAGCATGGATTTTCAAAGTTTTGGTTCCTGAAAGAAAATCAAAGCTATATGTTTGTCTTCTTCTCTTGCAAGTCTAACTTTACAGTTGCTAGCAAAAGAGTCTTCTATTACTAGTTGTATAGAAGCATATGCAAAAAGAGTACCTTAACCCTGAAGGAAACTCTGATTAAATACTTTTTACATGTATATAGATAACTAATTCCAGGGAGAATAAAAGCATCTCATCAGGACATTCAGTCTCAAAACATATTGTAGAATTGCGACTCACAAACTCAGTCACTGAAGATGTCTGGGATGTTTTTAAGTGGTCATGTTAGCATCAGAAGTTTAATAGATCATGGACTTATCTAAGGTCTAATATAATGTTGCAAACTGCACTCAGTCATGAAACCTGATTTTTCACAGTGTGACAGGTGCACATCAAATCCCTTTTCTGCTTTGTGCTTTATAATTAGAAAACCTTGGGAACTACTGCTTGAACACAAGTATTAAAGTATAGAAATTTATGTTGTTGCTGAGATAGAAATACTATGTGAAAAGGGTTACTTACGAAAAGTCATCAATTCATCAACATATAAGTAGTGTCTAATAGAATACTAATATTAGGAGAGCAGAAAACAAAAACATTCAAGAGAAAATTATTGTTTCAAGATTGTGAGCATCCTAAATCTGGAAGTTAATTTTCTTTTATGTTGTCATAGTATTCAGGAGTTCTTGCTATTGACTGGAGCCTTTCATGCCTAACAGTATGGAAGCAGAGCTTCATAGGGTTTTTAATGAACCATTTTTTGAGTGTTAGTGTGTGTGAAAATATAGAATCCAGAGAATATGGGATCAATCAGTAGAGGTTAGCTATGTAAATAATTGTCAGAACAATGCAGACTAAGTTTTTGTAGGTGCTACATAATGGAATGTTTAAGTCGAATTAAAGGGAGAATAACTGGTTGGTTACAGCAGTAGGAAAGAAGACACAGAAGTGTTTGTTAGAAAATTTAGAAGCATAAAGCTTCTAGGTTGGAGGGAGCATTATGGAGTCATCTATTTCATTCCCCTCTTCAAAGTAAATTGGTAAGTAGTAGGGTCTAGAAGTCAAGGAAATTTTGAAAGAATTTTAGACTGAGTTAAAAGGTGTTGGTTGTCATTACAAAAGGTCGTGAAGGGTCTGTCCTTTCAGAGTAAAGACCATAACCTATGTTCAGTGTAAAAACAAAATTATTCAGGTTGGTGAATAAATATGAAGGAATAGGTACATTTGCAAGCCAACTAGCAAATGATGGGTTCTGGAGGAGTTTGAAAGGGTAGGAGAGCATTCATTCTGTTTGTCAGTACCAGAAAATTGGGTGCTGCAGTTTTTGAGATGAAGCCCAACTGAGAGTGTAGCCTGGATAGGTGGGCGGGGAGAGTCACCGAGGTGGTATTTCACAGAAAGGATCAGTCAGTGGTGATGGTTGGAAACACAGCCTGGGTTCAGCAGAGTGACATTGCAAACAGCCGCTGGGAAAAGATTAGGAATTATTGAAGGGTTTGCAAGAGCATTGTTTAGTGATTCTCACATTTAGCTGATGACTAGATCACTGTGAGGAGGTCATAGAGGCAGAGAATAGGATTTCAGGTCAGGAGACACATAGATCCTTGAGTTTCTGTCTTAAAAGTGGTGTCTAATCTGTGGTGATGGATGGGACTGTAAGAGGTAGTGTGCTAACACAGGTTCTAATTATAAATTAGCAAGATTACAATCTGCCTCTTTATGATATTCCATTCTGACAAATGGTCGTATAAACTCTATTTTAACAAGTTATTGTGTTCCTATGTATTTTCACATAAATTCTTCCATGCTTTCTATGTCAATGTTTTTTCCCTTGTGAAATAGGTTTTTTAGCTCTAAAATGACACCAGACTTATTTCATCAAAGACATCCATCATACAGTAAGATACAGCAATAAATTCCCAAGGTGCATACAGCCTACCGTTTATTAAATTCAGAAAGTTCTGAGTTTAATTTAAATTTCTGTTACTAAATATTCACTACAGAACAGCTGAACATATTTGCTAAGTGTCACTATTTAAATAAGAAATGAACAAAAAAGTATTTTGGAAGGTCCTTTAACAGAAGCTCAGCATTGAATATCTGCTGCACTACTTAATGTATGATCAAAAGGCATTTGGGGACCTTTTAACCTTTTACTGATTTTTTGGTACTTTGAAAATTACTAAAACATTTTAAAGCCTTTGTTTAGGTAACCACATATGACTTACAATATCAACAAAGATAAAAAGTTTTTAGAAGAGCAAACTATTTTTGGATGACCCTGGGATGCTGCTGTGGTGATAAAAGGAGTTGAAGGAGTACATTAGACCACTTCAGCAAAAAATATATTTTAAAAAAAATATAATCAGTTCTGTTTTGCCAGTGGTCTTTAAATTGTCACTGAATGTTAGTATGCAAAAATAACACGGTAGTTGGAATCTAGGCAGGCCCAAGCATATTTTAGTAAGTTCTAATTGTCACTATTTGTCATTTTTCTTTTTAGCTTTGTTTATCTAAGAACTAAACCCCTTCTTTGCCTTATTATCACTAGAAAATTGTCTAGCTTGTTACTTTTCACGAAGTGCACTGCCCTGTAGAGAATCTTAAAAGTATTTATTTAATGCAAAGAGAACAGGGCAGTCTGAATCATTAACTATTAATGAGTAATTTAGCTAATTACCTAATAGAAGGGTACAAAGGTGCAGTCATTCATTTAGGAGAAGGAAATTGCACTGACAGAAGCAAAAATTCAGTTTCCTATTTAACAGCAGTATAATTTAATGAAAGATGAAATATAAACATGAAAATATGGAAAACCATAGGCTGGTTTTCTCAGTACTTGGTTCTCTTGTTTTTTCACTCATGCATTTAGTTTCTTGTGTTTGTGATTTGCTTGGATTCTTGTTTCATTTCATAGCCTTTCTACATTAAAGTAATTTGGTTGAACTGAATATTGAGAGTGAAAAATGATTTCACAAATTAAACTACTTCTCTAAATATAATATTTTTGTTATTTCCATGCACAGCTGGTAATTTAGGTATTTACATTAGCAGCTATCACACTGTTCTGTGCAGCTGCCTACTGGGGTCTGCAATCATCCACTTGAACTGTACTGAATTGTTGTAAACCCACTATATTTTAAAAGTTTGCGACAGGTATGAAAGATTTGTTAAAGCAGTAGGAACGAAGGAGAAACATATATTAATTTCTTTTAACATATAGCATTGTTCTAAATTAATCCTGTCAACATTACTGACAAGACCTTTCATTTTCTGACCATTATAAAATGGTTTTTTGTCTTACAAATCCTCTGTTTATTTCCAGCTCATAACTGAAACTTCTGAAGTTCATATGTTGTGCCTGTCCAGTCAGACATATGACCATCTGGTGATTCTGGTTTAATTGGTTTCTTTATAAAATTTGAAAGTACATGAGTCCACCAAATCCACAGATTTCCTCGTTCAACTACTTCCTTTTAGAGGGGGACATTAAAATGTTGTTCAAGCTATTTTATCTCTAAATGACTATAAAAAGGAACTGAGCATTTTTTTTCTAAGTAAAAAGAGCTTAAATTAAATATATTACGTTATACTCCTGTGTATATACTTATTCTCCATTTTTTGTCAAATAACTGAACCTGGAGACAAATTTTCAGGTGAATGATGGATCAGTAGGCATCTCTCTGCAATGTAGTCTGTCAGTGTATTTTGCACAGGAAGTTTATTTATTAGGGTGCTAACTGTGAAAACATGGAAAAAAATTAAAATGTAAGAAATCACTGATATCTCAACCCAAGCTCTGGAGAAGAAGAAGTAGGAAATATTAAGTCTTCTAGACCTTTCCTTCCATATATTTGAAGTGATCTGACCTCAGTTCTGTGGTCCAAGTTATGTTAGGCAGAAATAAAATTCAGAGCTTAAATTGCTTGAAGGGATTATTACTACAGCATAGAAAATAAATATTTTAATTCCTTTGTCTATGGTGATTTTAAA
>WEKY01030184.1:0-41415 GCA_013390045.1 Picathartes gymnocephalus
CAGTTGCCATTTTCAGGCAGGCTATGGGTCAGTCATTTAGCATAAGGGGGCGTGGAAAGAGAATGTGAAGATACCAGCAGTGGAATAGGGAGGAGTGTGACGTAGATGTCAAGCTGCAAACAGTGACATGTACTACAGGCTGAACACCTCCGAAATACTGAGCAGCATCAGGTAGATTTCTTGTTTCTTACTGCCTCAGGCTGGCTGCCTGTCTCCTTTTCCAGGGCACGTGTATCACACTTTTCAAGCTGTCCTGTACATCTGTTGTCAGGAGAGCTGCTCTCTGTCAGGGCAGCAGTGAGACCTGATCTAGCTCTTCAACTGGAATTTTGGCTTTTGTTTCCTCTGAAAACCTGCTCTATCTAGCTCCCAGCTCTCCTCCGGCACCCAAGCATTCTTCTAAGTACAGTGGAGAAGGGACTCTTTGAGACGAGTTCCCTGGGCAGTGATTGTATGGAGGAGTGTTGTTGACACTGGGGTCCGCGCTGGTACCAGCACACATCCAGTTGGCATCCCTCACACTGGTGGGGAAGATTTAGAGGCAGGATTGGTCTCAGGGAGAGAAACTGAGCTGTTGCTGTGGATAGAGATCAACCTTTGGGTTAGTGTAGTGTCTGGACCATGCTGAGGGGGAAAAAAACAGTAATTTTCTTCAGTGCTTAACTCCCTTCTGCTGGGCAAAATCTACCTTGGCAGATTTTGACTGCTTCTGGCTTCACAAGTGTGTGTACATTTTGGGTGGTTGAGTTTCCATGGAAATTCAGTGCACCCATCAGGTTCTGAAATGGCTCCACGTGCAGTCTGGATTTGAGAACAATTGTTAGCTTGTCTTTTTTTTCTTTTATGCCACCTTTTGCTAGAAACTGGTCCATTCTCCTTGTAAGCTGTGAAAGAGCAGTTTCCTAAGCAAGCAGACTCCAGAAGTATCTGCTCTTCACACAGACACATTTAGACATTGTAAAAGGCGCTGTGGGAGAGGCTGCAGGACTTTGGGGTTGGTAATGGGGGCACTTGCAAGTGTTCATGTGTGTTTCTGAAAAGCTCCAGAGGAGTTGTTTGGTTCCAGTTGGTCCATAATCTGTATTTTTAGAAGAATCTTAATGTATATTTACATAATCTGCCTTTTAACAAATCCTTAATTATGTATTTACATGGCAGATCGTAACAGCAACGTTATTGTCTCCTTTGTCACTCCTAGGAGACTTCCACGAGGGATATTTTCCTGCTTCAGGTTGGTGTTTGTGCATCTAAAAGTGAAGGAACCAGCAGTGAGGCTCTCAGTACAGGCAAGAACAGTGCACCAGAGCCAGGCAGGGAAGGGCTCTTCCTCTTCTCCCTGGTATTGTGAAGCTGTTGTGCAGGCAGAGGAGTTGTCTTGAACCAGCCCCTGCTGCTGGGTTGGGTTTGGAATGGTCTGGGCTGTTCTGCTGGAGCCTGGGCAGGGCCAGGGCTGTGTCACTGTGTGTTAAAGCCCATCCTGTGAGGACCCTCCTTCCCAGGCCTTGTTCCCTGTTCTCCTGCTTATTATCTCCTAAGCATTGTAATAACTCGGGTAAACTGCCGGGACAACAACGCCGTCTGGAGATTCTGCATCTGCCTGCCTTAATCAGCTTCCTCCCTTGAACAGGAATTTAAATAATGAGTCAATTAACGTTCTCAAATGCCAATGAGATGCAGAAGAGATGGTGGAGGTGGGAGCAGAGTGAGCTGTTCCAGCACTGGATTTTATGAGGAGTCACACACTAGAGCACCCAGCTGATTATGTGTCCCACACAGATGTGCCCACCTGGCACTGCTCCTGCTCCCCATGCCCAGCTCACCAGAAGAGGCCCCTTTTCCAGAGGGCTGTCAACCTTTCTGCACAGGGCAGACCTGTCCCACACCTGCAGGCAGCCAGATGGTCTTTCCATAGGGCACGGTAGCTTTTTTTTTTTAATGGGGGCCTTGCAAATGCAAAAGAAAGCCCAACCTCTGTATCCTCAATTCTGCTTCCTCCGTGCTGACGATCATTTGATTCATCCCTGCAACCTGCACAGATTATTTTGGCAAGTGCCTAATGTTTTGTTTGTTGCTTTAACTTCACCTGTGCTCAGGCAATACTTCAGCTCTTCCTACCACACTTTGCTTATTCTAAATAGTAGCAGTAACTAATAATAACTAAATTAGCACCATAACTTGTGGGATTTCCTTTTATTTCATGAACTAAATGCAGGCTGGTAGGGCTGAGAAGTGATCTGATCTATAAAAATGGCTGGAAGGAAAAGAATGGTCCCTAAATTTTAGGCATTAACATTTCAGTTCCTCCTCTACCTCTCTTCTCTACAAAAATAATTTTGGTTGCTTTTTGTCCTGCAGAGAACTTAAGAAATTTGTAATCCTGTCTCCAGCAGAACCAGACTGGTAGTGTGGAAAACATGTTTCCTGTGCTCCTCTGACTTGCTGTTTTGTGCACTTCATTGCTGTAGCAGTGCCTGATAGGCCGAGTAATGTCCTTAATGTCCCGAGTGCCAGAGCTATGCCAGCTATAAGCACTGCTGGAGCGCTCCGTGGCTGGGGAGATTTGCCATCCCAAAAGAAGAGAGGATGGCTGTTCCCCCTGCCTTCGGTGGGAGCCTCCCATGCTGGGTGAGTCTGTGATCATCCTCACTTGTGACAGGAGAAGGAACTGCTTGAGCATCTGGCACACAGGGGTGAGCCACATTTTGGTCAGTAATTCCTGTTGACCCCCAAAAGGAGTCTGCTGGTGGAGTGCTGGTAAATCTGAAACCTCCTTCACCCCTGTATCTGTGCATAGAGACTGTGACTAAATGCTGTTCTAGGATGCTTAGAGGTAAAGGCCAGGGGATGGAGTGGTGCATCATGGCTGCTCCATCAGGTCCCAGCAAATCTCCTCTTCAGTTATTCCTGTATTGGTGACTTAGAGAAGCCCAGTGCAGTTATTCCACCTGACAGCAGCAGCAGAGCATCCAGGTAAATAAAGATCACAGCGTGTTTGAGAAATGAATTTGGACCGCAGTCAGATCTAATCAGGGTTAGCTCACCTAGAAACTTACCTGTCAGCGTGTGCAGGACTTGGATACCTTCCCTCCTCCTGGTGAATTGTGAGCAAGGGTGTGAGGCTCTGCCCAGGGCTTGGATGGGGATTTGCTGCTGTGCAGAGTTGCAGTGGGGGCCAGTCCCTTCAGACGAGTCCCTCCCTGGGTCTGTGGGAGAAACAGGGAGACACCGGGGCCTCCAGAACTTGGCCCCAGGTTTATTGGTGAAATGGCTTGTGAAAGCACAGACCTTCTGAGCTTCCTCTCTAGTAAGTAACAACCTGTATGTGGAACACTTCATCTCTGTCTGTCAGGAGCCCTGCCTAATTGCAATGGGAAATACAACATTATCCTTTAACTTGCCATTTATGAAGCAATTTGCCGTGGAAATGGGGCCTGTGTGATGGCCTTGGAGGAAGGAGCTGCAGTGCTGGAAAACACAGACAATTTAACAACTGACACATCCTATTGTGAGGTAGAGGAGGAGCACTGGTTAAATATTCCCTCATTTGCATGCCCTGTGTGTGGAATATTCTGCTGGTTATTACTGCAGCCTTTGAACTCATAGGGCAGGTGAAGCCCAGGCTGCCACAGCAGCTCTGCCAGGGAGCCTGGTTACAGCAGAGAGAGGCAAATTGTACTGGCTTGGATATTTGTCTTTGGTCTGAAACATGTTCAAAGCATGCAGGGCTTGTTTCTAGGATAGAATAGAATAGAATAGACTTTGACTTGACTTTGACTTGACTTGACTTTGACTTCTGATGAAGGCCAGAGGACCCAAGCATGCCCACAGTTTGGTCAGGCTGCTCCAAGGCATTGAGCTGGGCTCTGCAGTGGGAACATGGAGCTCCTCTAGGATTTCCAATGCCACTTCCTGAGCAGAAAATGCCAGATGGATTTCTGCAGATAGGCAAAGCAGGGTGCTTACTCTGGAGCTGGTCAGCAGAGACAGGGGCTGACCAGCCTGGGAGTCCTGAGTGCATCTGTGGGGTAAATGAGACCTGCTAACATTTGTGCCTTTGCACTTTGTCCATATGTTTTCCATCCTGCTCAGCATTTCCCATTAAAGGAATTGGCCATTATAGGAGTTGGACATTGCTGTGAAGGTGCCAGCGACCAAATGTAGATGTGTGATGCTTTCCCCTCCTCTGTCTGCTTCACCCTCATGGTGGCTCGGCTTTCAGTGCCTCCCCTGCTTATCTCAATTATTTGTGAGTGATTTGAGGCTTTCAGAAATGCACTTTCCATCGCCAGTAGCCAGAGGTGTTATTTCTACCAGGATAGATTTTCTGTCTCTTTTTCCCCTGTGTCTCCATGTGTCATTCCAAGGCAGAGTGAGTGATACACTGTACCACAGCTTGGTGGATTAGTCGCTGACCTTTCGTTGGGGGATTCTCTCCGATGTAGCCTCAGTTCACAATGGAAGTGCAGCCACTTCTGTGCCCACCAATGAATGCAGGAGCTGGCAGACTCCTGACAAGTTTCCATGTACCCTTCTGGGGATCTCTGCTCTTTATCCATGGCCTTGGGTCCACATTTTTAGTAAGTGTTGGGATCGTTGAGGCAGGGCGAATGTAGGAGGCTGCTGCTGAGGTCTCAGGGCGCAGTGTTGGGAGAGGAGGGGCTGGTTTGGTTAGGAGTTACTGTGCCGTGCTGCTGGTCATTGGCACTGCACCGTCAGTGGCAGCCCGGACCTCTGGGCTGCACATGACAAGGTAGTTCTCTGCAGCTCCAAGTCCTGCTGGCCAGGGGACCTAAGTCTCTTGAGGAGCAAGGGGTGCACTTCAGCACAGTCAGATGCAGTCAGAATAACCTGCCTTATCACGCACCTTTTCTTTCCTTCGTTCAGAGCCTTAAGACAAATCCTTGGAAGAAGCAAACATGAAAGCCATGTTCTTGAGTGCAGGCTTTGGGGGTGTTGTTGTGCTTTTGTGGCTTTTCCATTGTTTTGTCACTGCAAAGGAACATGTGGAAGAATCAACCTGTTTACCCGAAGCCAAGTGAAAAAGTTGGCACAAGTTCCTTGTGGGATTTGAAGAGAAGAAAGAAGGTAGTGGAGAGCTTGTTGCCAGAAGGTGGA
The DNA here is from genome assembly GCA_013390045.1 of Picathartes gymnocephalus. Classification (NCBI taxonomy): domain Eukaryota; kingdom Metazoa; phylum Chordata; class Aves; order Passeriformes; family Picathartidae; genus Picathartes; species Picathartes gymnocephalus. Next base: position 5,116 of record WEKY01030184.1, read on the forward strand.
CGTCCATCACTAAACCAAACTTGTGGTCCAGAGTGTCTCTGTTGCTGTGCAGGACAGGCCAGTGTTGGGCTTCACTCCCACAGCCTTGGGGCAGGAGGCATGGAATTCGTGTGAGCCTGATAGGGAGTGCAGACATGGAGGGTGGTATGGGGCTGGTTTGGGCTGCTGCCTTTGTGGAATGTCACTGGGGTTCTGGAAACCGGAAACAAACCCAGCAGTATCTGCAGGAGTCTTGAGGAGCAACTTTCTGTTTCCTGTTGAAATACAGCATAAATTGGATGCAAACTTCCTGGCCTTTTCTTTAGGATGGTTTGGGAGTTCTGTGTTCGTGTGGCTGTCCTATACATTGTTAATTAGCCATATGTATCCATAGTGACATGTGTAAAAGGTTTTTGTGAATTGAAAATACACATCTCACTGACTGCCTAAGTCACAGAGGCATTTCGCAAATATCTCCCAAAATAATTTCTAAGCAGCTCTTCCAAAGGGAAGTTGAGCATGGGATTTGCTCCCTTTGAGGAGGAGCTGCTGGCACTGTGAATTATGGACTGTGCCTCCTGGAGTCTGGGGAACGGGAACACACTTGAGAGGTGGAAGGACAGGAGCAGAGGGCTGGCCTGACCATCAGGTGCATTAATGGAGGGCAGTCTGTCATGTCACTAATGATGGCAGTGGCACTTCATTATGCTGCTGTAGTACCTGTGGCTGGTACTGAGGGAGGAGATGCTCTTTAATGTGTCAGTGTAACCTCTGTGCCACAGTGTTGTCAGGGTACCTCATTTACCTAAGAACACAGGATTTTCCCGAATATCAGTCCTTCCTTCACTAATTTGGGCTGGGTTTTTTGTTACCGTTGTGGCTTAGACAACTGCAGGCATTAAAGGGCAATTAAAATTAAATGAAGTTCAGCTAGCTGAAGGGGCCTTTGAAAAACTGGGACAAGCAAGAGGTCAGCTGGCAGCAGTACAGACTGCAGAGCCAGGGGTGAGTTCCTGCACTGGCAGAAGAGGTTGCGTGGCTACAGGAACCTGAGTCCTGTGTCCACCTATGCCTGTGGGCTCACAAGTCCCAGGGGCTGCTGTGCCTTTGGAAAACCTGAATAGAAGATCCTGGTGCTCGGGGGAAATAGGGTAGCTGGCTTAGCCGTAAAAGAGTTACCGTGGCAAATGTATCTCAGGTAAGCTGGTGGAGACCTGCAGGCACTACTGGAAGCGCCCTTTCTGTGTGGCTTGGGGTACCACATGCCATTCAGTAAGGGCACCGTTGTGCTGGTGACCCACATGCAAGGTGGAGAGTACGAAATGAAGAGGTGGCAGTGATTGGGGTCCTGGCTCTCCGTGTCCTTGTGTTATCTACCCTCTCGGTGAGATGTTCTGTCTGCAGTAGTACTAAAGGTGCAGGTATGCCCACATCTCTTGCTCTTTCTGCACCCCTTGCTGTTGACCCTATTCAGGAGTTAGTTTTTAAACAGGGCACAACCAGATACTCCTTTTCCTTTTCAAAGAGGACTTCTGGTTAATGGTACTTTATGGTTATTAATAGTAAATTAATAGTGTTTACCTCAGCAGGCTCGACTTCCTTTTACTCCCTGACATTATTTGAGTAGGAGAGCTTAGGTCAGTAACAGGTGAAGAGTGGCTGCCTTAAAGGGCATGGTTTAGAAACCCCTCACATGGAAGGGCCAAAGTGGTGGATATATGAGAAGCTGCCCAAGAGCCAGAGCAGCCTGATGCATCCCTGGCTGGTGAGCTCCAGCTCTGTGTTGTCCCATGTCCCTCTTATGGCTGGTGAACTCCAGCTGTGTGTCCAGCTCTGTCCCCTGGCTGGTGTCACGAGTTGCTCTCGGGCTGACCAAGAGCTCCCTTACTGCGGTGCTCAGCTTTGGGCTGCAGGAATGTACTGATGGTCTGACTGGGTCCAATTTTAGCATTCAGCAGAAATCCAAGGGAACAGCCTGGCTCATGCCTTGCTTGCTGTGTTTCCTTTTCTCTGCAGATATCTCTGCAGGCAGGTTTCATGTTGTTTGTCTGCTCCACGCCCCTGAGCTGAGACCTGGGCTACCTTCAGGTTACCCCTGAAATCAGCCCATGCAGGCAGCAGATTTACAAGGAAGCTCTCCCAAGCTGAGCTGGGGCATTTGAGGCTTTACTGTCCCCTTTGGCTGCTTGTCTGGTGTATGATATGTGGAGGGGTCTATAAAGACTGAAGATTAAAAAAGGAAAAAAGTTACTGTTTCTGTGTGGGAATAAATCCAGAGGCAAGCGCTCCTGGTGTGTGGGAGGAGGGCAGGGCCACAGGAGCCACAGCGCTGAGGGGAGCAGGGCTGCCTTCCCGGCCCGGGAATGCAGCATTAATGGACCATAAGTGCTCCTGCAATGGCACTGGATCCGTGGCAGCTGTTTGTTCAATGTTTCATGCTTTTAGCCACATCTGCTCCAAATGAGTGTTAATATTGCAGTGGCATCCACTAAGGATGGGCTCTGTCAGCTCTGCTGAGCATCAGACTGACCCCGATGACAAGGAAAGAGCAGTTCAGCCCACAGTGCTCCCTCTCCCTCTACCCCCCGTATCCGTCTTGCCTGGCTCTGCTCCATCAGAATGCCTTTCCTCCCCACCGAGGGGGGAGAAGAAAAGGGAAAACTAAGGCAGTGAATCTCAAGGAGAAAGACTGCATTTATTCCTAGCACCCTGTCCAGCAATGTCAGATAACAGTTTATTCATCCCCTGGCCCCTGTATGACATTGAAGCATATCAACAGTGACAAAAGTATATTGAATAATTATCTTGAAATTAATACATTATCCCAAACTTAAATAAATGTCATCTGATCAATATATCTTGGAATGGAAAGGGAAGAGAATGTGAAGGGCATCGCTTCATTATTCATTAATTTTAGAGTAATGTAGGCAGATGAAATGGTTATTTCAGAGCACTGCTATTATACTCACTGGCATTTTAAATAACTCCCAAGATTTAACAGTATATATTCCCTTGTCGAAGCAGCTTACACTCGTTAACACTGTGGGTTCCAGATTTCTCTGCTTGTCAGTGCTGGAAAAGACCAGAAATACTGTTCCGGAAATAATGTTCCGACCCCATTCTTTTTGTTTGGTTGGAGTTTTTTCCTTTACCCTTTCTGTTTCTTCCATGGTTTAAGAGATCCAGTTCTACCCTCACCAGTACAGCACACACTGGGATCAGTCCAGCTGAAACATCTGGGCATGAATGTTAAATTCCTGGGAATGAGAGGTGACCCTGTTTCATCCATATGTATGGCTCTGGCTCGAAATCAAGCTGCTGGCTGCAGATTTCTCTGTGAGGAGAAAATGGAAGCAATCTTGTGCCTCCTGGAATAAGGATCAGTTGTTTGGACCCTGGCTGGCTTTCCCCAGGAGCAGGCACGGTGATGTCCTCCCATGTGGCCTCACATGGGTCAGATGGGGCTGGTGCTCACCCACGGCCATGGCCAGGGACCCGGCTCTGGCCTTTTCCCCTTTCAGGGGCCACTGCAGAGCTACAGGGACCAGCAGCAGCCAGTCCAGGGCACACATCTGTAGGATTATAACAAAACCAAGAGACCACATTGGCAGCTGCTGTAAAACTGCTTGACAGAGTTGAGTTGATGAATTGATGGATGCCTCAGCTGAGAATCCAGCCTGGTGGAGCGTAGGGGATGTGCAGAGCATAGCCAGGACATGGCTTTGGTTGGAAATTGTGGGTAATCAGGCATGTTGGGGTTTGGATGACAGGGCCTGAGTTATGTGAGAGGAGAGGCCACAGGCAGCCCCGAGTCTGTGCTTGACTCAGGCACCTGTGTGTCACAGCTCTGCCAGCCCCAGTCCCACACAGAATTCTCGTGGCCACAAAGGCCAGAATGTCACAAAGACCATCTTAGATGAGTGTGACAGAAGTCCCAGCCATGCTGGTGCCTCCTTCCTGTGTTGGTGCTGCTTTCACACTTGCCATGAGCGTTTTCCCCTGCTGTGCACCCTTCCTCCCGCCCTATGCGGGCTGCAGTGCCAGGTGCTCACAGGTTGTGTGAAGCCGGAGCAGACTGGAATTGTGCGCCCCCTCTGCCTCACCCCAATAAATGTCCTCTCCTGCAGTGCCCAGGGACGAGCATGGCACTTAGTGACACCTAAGGAGGTCTGCACTGCCAAATGAACCAGGCAGCCTCACTCAGAGATTCTGGGAATGGATTATCTGTGCCCAGCTCAGAAGTACTGGAAATGCATTATCCAGTGTCTCAGGCTCACGGCTTGGAGTGGGGCTCGGAGAATAATGCTCTGTCAGTAATTTGCTTCACAAATTTAACCTTTCAGAATATTTAGAATAAATCTTCACAAGTGTCCTGGGTGTCACACACCCAGTTATGATTTTGAAGTTACTTAGTGAACTTTTCTGTGTTTCTCTTTCCCTCAGCTCTGGCTGATTTTATGCAAATTTCCAGGCAAATTCACAGCTGAATATGCTGGAAATTCCAGCTGTTGATTGGTTTACAGGAGTCACCTCTGTGGTTGGTGGTTTATTTCCCCTGTGCGGGTCTGTGGAGGGGAATCACCTTGTTCATCCTCTAGGAGAATCAACCCTGGGGTTTTTTGTTTGTTTGTTTGTTTTTCTCTCTCTCTCTCTCTATGGTTTCAGTTGATCTTTGATATGGCTAACGTAAATATTTTCTCTACCAGGAAATACTAACTATATTTTTCTCCAGAAAAATAGAAAAACAGGGTGTAAAGTTGAGAGATGCCATAGTGTGTGTGCATGTGCTTGTGCAGGTGTGTGTGTACCTGCAGAACATTCCAGGAACCTGCATGCTGTACTTAGAAGAACTGAGGCATGCTCCTGTGTGTGAAAGGAGAGAAAATTATTTGTTTCTGTGAGGAACAGAGCAAGGGGAGAAAGGAAACAATTGCAGTGACCAAACAAAGCTGGGCCTGAGGTGCTGATAAACTGGGGCCTTTTGGAAACATTGAGGCACGCATGGAATGCCTGTGTCACCCAGGCACACCAGGCCCAAGAGTACATGGAGCCAACTGGAGTGTTTCAGGACAGAATATCCAGGAACAAATAGAGTGAAGAGCAGAGCAGATGAGGCCCAAGAGCAGGATGTGCCCTCTGCATGAGTCACAGGTCAGCAGATGCTGTGGTGTGCTGAGCAGCAGGCAAGCACCCAGAGCCCTGCTTCCCAAAGCCCTAGCTTTGCCTGGCCCTGCCTGGGAGCTGCAGTCACTGCTGGAACATCTGTGTTTATTTTGCATGACAAACTTGTTCCTGGGCTCTGACAAAACACGTGGTGGTCTGGGACTGGGGTTTGGGCTCTTCAACAGGGCTGTGCTGTAGTGCGCGGCTGGCCCTGTGCTGCTCTGTAATACATATTACATGACTTCATCCATTGTTAATGACAAGTGTGCTATATTTTTAATCTTTATAGCTTTATTGTGTGCAAGTGGTTTTAATAATTGGTGCTGCAGGATGGTTACTTCCCAGAATTACCCTGCAAAATTGCTGTGTTTTCAGCCTTCAGTTGTGCAGGTTGTAAATTATAAACTTGGGTAGTAATAAACTTGGCTCTCTCTCACTGCTCTTTGGAGATGCCAACCTGTAACAACAGCAAAAAGATACGTGCTGGCAAAAATTCCTCCCTGAAGCTATCCTCATCCTGCGTGCATGGCCTATGGGGGTAAGGAGGCCCTCTGCTAACCCCTGCTTATGCTTTGTGTGTGTGACCATGAGCAGGAAAATAACTGCAATGAGGCAGGGATAGTGGTAAGGAGCAAAGGGGCTTGGGGGCTCCCTGAACCCCCCACCTCCTCCAAGACATTCCTCCATAGAGTATGAGCACTTCTGCCAGAATTGTGATAAACAAGGCACGTGCTATCCAACTGCCTCTGTTGGTGTCCTGAGCCTGTACATCCCTGAACTGGGGCTCTAGAACGGCGCTGCACAGGGCTGGGACTGCAGCCTCGTCTCATGTGGAGTCTGCTCATCCCATCCAAGGGCTGAGCTGAGGGTGCTGCCCACCAGCACAACACAAATACTGTAAAGCCTGGGGCAAGCAGAACATTTTTATTTAAGAAAAAGAAAAAGCAAAACTGGGTTGGAAGTGTTCTGAAGGCTTCCTGCTACAGCTAGCTTGTTCTGTTTGGTATTTCTCAGTTCTCTGTTTCTGGGCACGTCCCCAGCAGGATGATGACAGTGCCTCCCCTTCCCCTGTGCACTGGGGTGATGAAGGCTGCGTCCCTCCCTCCTGGGCTGCCGTGGCTCCCAGTTTCCACCCCAGAGAGCCGGGGGCCCAGGTGCTGTGGCAGCCCCCCAAGCCCCACGCACAGCCAGTCCCCAGCATCCTAAGGAAGGCTGTGAGCACAGCAAACACAGTGTCTCTCTGGTGGGGCAGCGCTGGGATGGCCTCAGGTAACAGCAGCTCCTTTGATCGGGCTTGTTGCCTTCAGCCTCCAGCTGCCGGCGACGTTCCACTGCCTCTGAAACCCTGCTCACCTGTGGGCAATATCCGCCTGCTGCAGTCCTCGGAGTCAGGCGGTGGATGTGAAATGCGCTGTTCGGAGTGCCTGCAGGAGTTACTGGAATAGCTGATGATCAGCCTGCAGGAAGCTGGGAGTCTGGGGGAGGGTGTCAAGGGCCAGGCAGCACTTCCAGCAACCACACAGCGTGCAGAGCCAAGCAGTCCTCAGCTGGGGACAGGCTCGAATCCTGCCAGCCAGCTCTGCTTTAAAGCATCACAAAGACCTCCCTTGAATTACTGAGTTTCTTTTATTTTGGCTTGGGATGAAGCTTTGTGTCATTGTCAGCAACATTTTTAAGCCTTACATGGACATAATTAAGTATTAATATCTGTAGCAAGACCTAAAGAGACAATTCATAACAAATAAATTACATTATGATTTAAGCTTCTTTCCTCCACCCAGAAACACTGAAGACACGTGACGTTCTTAACAAAAACATGTATCTTTAAGTCCCAGGTAATAATGGATGCAAACATTTTTCATTAGTTCTCCTGAGCTTTGAGATGCCAACATTTGCTTTTTACCCCTCGCTCTGTGTGGGGCTGGTCAGTCTCTAATTGCTGGGAAGTGACTGGGTTTGCAGGTGGCATTTCTGGGGTACCTGTCCTCCATGGATACAAGTGACTTGGGGAATCTTTATTGTTTGACCAAGGTGCTTCAGCACATGTTTAACTTGTGTCTTTGGGGCTCAGGCACATGTTGAATGGAAGATTTTTCATCATGAAATGCTTGAGCATTTTCCTGTGACTTGGCTAACCCTGCACCATCCTTTTGCAGGCATTGCAGTGCCTTGTGGCCCAGCTGTCTCCTCTGGATCTCTGGTGACTCAGCACAGCCATGGTGCACAGCAGGAGGTGAAGGCTAAGGTAGGAGATATTCCAGTCTTATTTACACATTAAACACATTGAAAAACAGATTAACACTGAAGCACACAAACGCACATTAACACTGACTAAAGCACACAAACAGATGCAAACACTGTGATTCCAAATGCATTCTGAGACATCCACCTTTCTTCTGATGGCTGGAACAGAACAGTGGTCCTGTTCAAGCAGCATTGGACTGAAGAAATTAAGGTAAGAGGGAGGAGATTTAAAAAAATAAAGCAGCTTTTTTCTGTGCACCTGCCTTTGTTGTCTCCTTTTGAATGCTGTGATTTCCATTTTACTTGGTGTCTATTGCCAGTTATGCAGAGCACTGGTTCACTGTGAGCACTTGTTGCAATGTGTGTGATTTCTTACTGATGGTGTCCCGTTTGCTTCAGTTAACATATTTGTGGGCAAAGATTTCATTCAGATGTGTGTTCAAGACAACCTGATTTGATAGAGACTTTGAGCAGGGTTTAATCTGCCTTGTGGAACACATTGCAGGGTGACAGGCTGGGTGGGGGTCTGCTTGTGACCACACCACGCTTGGCCAAGAGCTGCTCCACTGAAGGCTTTGAGGGAGTTCTCCTCGCTAATTAGTCATCCTGTCTGAAACAAATAATGTTATCACTCCTTTTTGTTGAAATTTAAAATCCTAATATGGCTGTGCTTGATGGGAGGGGAGAGCAAGTTCAACAGTCCTTGTTTCCAGTGTTCAAGTGTTCACTTTCACACAAGCTGTCTGTCGTGTGTTTGAAAATTAGTGGGTTAATGCTCTGTGTGTCTCACTCCCCTGAGACCAGCTCCAGTGCCTGTTTCAGCCAGTGCATAGTGTTCCTGGAACTGGGACCTCTTTGTGACATGGGGGGCTTGGACCCCACACCATGTAGGCTTGTGACAGTCCTTCTAACAGTCCCTGTGTCTGGGAGAGGAGACCTTGGGAGCTGCCTCTTGGGAGAGGCCTGGTGTTGTTACTGAGGTGCCGAATCACACAGGGGAATTGTGCAGGTAAGGCTTGAGGTACCCTAGTGCTGGGCAGATTTGGGGCAGGGGCACAGCCTGAGCATGGGCTGTTGGGCAGCTGAGTGTGCTGAGCTCAGGGCAGGGCTGTGGCATGTGCTGGGCTGCCTAAATCAGGTATCGTGTCTCATTTACCTTTTGCAAAAAGTGTAAAGAGACAGAACTGTACAAGGTCCCTCCTAACGGGGATGTATCAGCTTACCCCAAAATCAGCCATGAGGTGAATCTCATCTCAAATACTGGGACATCACAAAGCATTGTCCTTAGAAAGTACACTTTTCCTCTGATAGAATGAAAATTAATGAATAGAGTCCAGCAACCAAAAATGTACTAAAGCATGATTTGAGCAGGAAGGAAGTCACCAGCAGTGCTGCCACCTCTTTGACAGTTCTTCTAATCACCATAGCTTTATCAAGAAGTGTTAAGTTGTATTTCTTTATTGATATTTAAGAAGAAATTCTTAAAACATCATCTCTATAAAAGGTTCATTGCAGACCAAATACCGCTCTAACCTTTTAAGCTTCTACAGTAAAAACTGTCGTCTTTATTTATCTAAGTTTGGGAGAGATACAAATGTAATCATAACCCCCAAGGCAAAATTTTATGGCAGTTTTCAGAACTCCGCTCTATAAAAACTACTCAAAGCTACCAACATAAAAGCTCCCAATAAAATTTGCTTTAGATCCTAGTTGTAAAACATGATTTCTTTTCCCTGGTCCTGGAGGTGTCCAACTGGCAGCACCGGTCACCCCGCCAGATCCCCTGGCAATGCCGGGCTCCATGTACCTGCTGGGTCAGGTGGGCAAGGAGGGGCTGCTGCACCCCGAGCTGTGCCTTGGCTCATCCCAGCACAGCCTGTGGATGCCTGGTGCTGTGCCTGGTGGCAAGCGTGGGCACAGGAGATGTGCTTAGACCATGGCTGGAAGTAAGGAAAATCTTTGAGTATGCAAAGAACTGTACAGTAAAAACAGACTGAAGAAGAACATGGCAGGCAGTAATGTAGAACGCAGGACTCTTTCCTCTGTTGCTTGGCTGTTTGAACATTGGGGATCTGTACTTGGTTGCAAGACAGTGGCCCTCCAGGTCTTACTTTGGTGACATAGGAATGCATGCACCAGAGGTTGCCTTAATTAAAGATTCCTTGCTGTTACTTGCATGTACAGTGTTAGCAGCAAGTAGAAAACTCTTTATTTTACATTTAGGTAAGAAATTTAATCCAGACCCGTGTGCCATGAGGTTGGGCTGGGCTGGGCTGAGCTGAGCTGAGCTGGAGGGAGCCAGGCTGGGCTGGGGGGACCCAGGCCAGCTGTGTTTTAGAAATGCAGTGCAGGAATGAATCTCTGCAGACTTTAGTGGATTCGTGGCAACTAAAGGCTCACGCTTTGTCAGCCTAGATTAATTTGCTTTTACTGTGCAGAGTGGATTTAACCCTGCTACCTCACTCTGGATGGTTTCTGTTCAGAGACCTGAACCTGTTCTTCAGACTACAATTAGGAGAAAAGCAAACATAGCACAAAGCTGCTGCTGATAAAGGGATAAAGGAGAGCAGAGGCAATTCCCAGATGTGAAATAAAAAGCACAGCTGCCTTCTTTGTGGTACATGCCTCTAAGCATCCCAGAAACGTCATGATAAGTAAGAGCAACTTAATGTAAAAGTGTGTGTTGGGGGTTAGGTTTTCTTTTTTTCTTTCCTTTTGTATAGAATTTTTTCCCAATTGAGTTGTTAAGTACTGGATACTTAAGAAAAACAAAGAACTTTGGCCAAGCCCTGGAGGAGAGGGGCTGATAACGGGCAGGGGTGGGGGCAGCACAAGTACTGGATACTTAAGGAAAAACAAAGGATTGTGGCCAAGCCCCGGAGGCGAGGGGCGGATAAAAGGCAGCACCACGAGAGCTGAAGCTGGACTTCGGAGGGGAACAGGAGAAGCTGCTCTGCCTTTTTTGGGGGAGAGAAGAGTCTCTGCTGCCGCTGGACCCTTTTCACGTGGAGCTGTTTCTTCTGCCGAGCCGGGCTGCTGCCCCTGCCCTGCCCCCCGCGTGGCTCCATCGGCACTGCTCTGGGTTTCACTGCGCTGCAGCCCCGNGAGTCCTGCTGAGGCGCCGGGATGGACAGCATTCCTGAAGCAAAGCCTGCCTGTCCTCCAGCCCCTTCCCCTCCCGGCCGTGCCCCGTGTCTGCTGGAGCTCGCGCCACAGTGCCCCCTGCCGACTGTGACCGGAACTGCACCCAAGGGGAAAGTGCCTGCAGGCCCAGAGAGAGCTGGGACCAGGTTCTAGTTTCTGTTTTTGTTGTTAACACCATGTGTTGGGGTTTTTTTTGTTCACTTTATTATAAATACTAGTAAAGAACTGTTATTCCTATTCCTATATCCTAGCCTGAAAGCACCTTAATTTAAAAATTACAATAATTTGGTGGGAAGGGGTTCACATTCTCCATTCCAAGGGAGGCTCCTGCCTTCCTCAGCACATACCTGTCCTTCAAACCAGGACACTGTGCTTGGATGCAAGTATTTCTGAGGCAAAAATACTAGTATGTAGATTCCCAAAGTTGATTTTTTCAGAGACTGCAGTAGGCTGGAGGTGGCCCAGAAAGCCTCCACTTGGTGGCCCACATCTTGTGTTTGCAGGCGTTGGCCTTGCTTGTCATTCCAAGCACCTGCCACACGCTCCAACTGTTCTATAGCTGGGAAACATTAAGTGGTTGATGGTCTTTGTGAGGAGGGTGGGAAGCCCACAGGCCCCTCTTTTGGAAAGTTTGCTGCACATGGTGCTTCCCCAAGGGCATTTTCCTCCTGACTCTGTGTGCTCTTCCGCAGAGACATCCTTGGGAGCTCTAGGACTGGTAGGAAGGGGCAGTCAGGGAAATCAGGTAGATCCAATAGTTGCATAACACATGTAATAAAAGCTATGATTCATGACAGGGCTTTTCTGTTTATCTTAAAGTAGACTTAAATTACAAATCTGCCTTCTCAGTTGTGTATGATGTCAGGAATTGGCTCTGGGAATATTCCCAAGCCAGCTGTGAAGAGCTGTGTTCCTGTCTCCCTGTCTGTGCTCCATTGGAGAGGCTGCTGGGTACTTCCTATCTGCTGGGTCTGTGATTACTGGTTAATTCTGCTTTGTGGGCCCTGTCTGACACAGGAACTTCTCCCCAGTCCACATGCTGAGTTATGATTTAGCTTAGACCTGTTGGCTCTTTCCCATGTCCTGGCTAAAAAAAAGCTGTATTAAGTGTATGTTGGTGAGAAGGGTTCAGAGAAAGGATGTTTTTTCTTGTCTGAATGACTGACAAATTGATACCTTCTCTGGCTGCATAGGGAAAACTACACAGTAGCCACCAGCTCTTCCTTGCCTTCCTTCTTCCTGACAGTCCTGTGTGAGTCCAAAGTATCGAGTATCCCCTGAGTCCTAAATGGCCTTCAACAGCCATGTCCTGATGAAGCCAAGTTAAAAATATGTACTAAATTAATGAGACTGTTCCTTGTAGTGGCAACCATCCATACACTCCCTCTTACAGCACCTTTTAATTATTGTTACTAATGATAGAGGTTTTGGATCACTGCTTTCGGAAAGGAGCAAACCAGGAAACTTGTTTCTCCTAGAAACAGGCGTCCCAAGCTCTGGAGGCACAGGCTCAGAGGGCACAGGAGATACAGGGCTCTTTGGCCAGGGCAGTTTGGGGACCTGGGGCTGTGTTGACTCTGTTTTGTTGATAAACAGAGACATTAATTCTCTGTGCCTTTGTACCGCTTCCCTCTCGTGAGCTCAAAAGGCATTTTGTTTTCCCTCAGTTTTGGCATGGGATCAGAGGGTGGCTCTCTGCCTCTGATCTCAGTAAAATAGTCATGATTTTAGATGGGTGCTGTTCGCATTATTCATCGCTCCTGGCAAAACGAATGTTGATCTTAAAACATGGCCATTAATATTTTGATGAAGTAATGAAGCCACCTGGATTTTGGGCAGAGCTAGGCTGCTGGGTGAGGGGCCTGGTAGCTCACAGACCCAGGCGAGGAGGCCCAGTGATGGCAGGTGAGACTCCACGGTGGCATTCCCAGCCTGGAAGGTGGAAGTGCAGGTGGATTGTCACCATCCTCTATGTCCTGTTCAGCTGCTGCTCAAGGGAGAGTGGCAAGGTCCCAATCCCAGGTGCTCCTAGGCAAAAACAGGTCTTTCATGGTTTTGGTTTCTCTTGTGAAAATAAGTGTATTTGTAGCAGAGTTGGGAGGTGGTTGACTCTTGTGGGCATTTATCCTCGCAAGATTAGGGAAAGGGAGGAAGGAGCTCTTGGCAGTCTGTGCTTCCAGTGAGTAGAGGTTTCTGTGTGAGACTGCTTTAGCTATTGATGGCCTGAGCTCCCCGTATCTCTGCCTTACACGGGGCTGTCAGGCACCTTTTGTGAAGGCTTGACAGCATCATCAATACTGGCATTAGAGCTCCTTGTGCAGCTTATGAGGACGGGATGGGTGTGATGGATATGGAGCCACGTGAGAAATTGAACGAGGTCACTGCCATTTTTTTCCTGGCTTTCACAAAGGCCGTGTTTGCTTCCCTGAGTTCTCACATAGGGACATGAATTGATTGGTGCTGCTGCGAGTCAATTGGCAGGATGAGTTGGGAACCCCCAGGTGCTCTGCCAGATGGACAGATCGAGGTGGGTCCAAACGGAGCTCTGGGACTGCTGGGCTGTCAGAGCTTGGATGCAGGGAACCCCTCTGAAGGCTGTCTCTGGGCATAGGGACTCTGTGTCTGTGTGCTCTGTGAGGTGGAATGGTCTGACAAATTGTAGTGTCCACACAGGGCACTGCAGAAATTGGACTGTTCTGCCTGTTCTCTGATCTCCAGTTTCATTTTCCTTTGCTGCTGCTGCTGCTGGCTCTGGCTGTGGGAATAGAAAAGGATCCTTCTACAAATGTCTCCCAAATGGCACCTGGAACTCGTGCAGTTCATCCAGATCCTCATACTGCTCTCAGAGCCAGGCTGGAGCCTGAGGAGACAGGCTGTGTGTGGCTGCTGGTTAAGGGGCTGCACCAGTCCACTTGTGGGGCAGCAAGAGTGGGGTGAGCAACCACATTGTAACTCCCAGAGTCTCTGTGGCTCCCTCACTGCTCCAGCTGGGAAATAATCTGCACCAGACTTGTTTCCTGGCACCAGCCAGCTTCCTTGGTGCCAGCTCCAGTGTGTAGGCTGGCACATTGCAGGAACAGGGAATGTGTGTGTGGGGCAAAAGGAGTAGAAACAGTCCTGGCTCCATCACCTCTGCTCTGACCTGCCCTGGGCCCTGACAGCCTGGCTCCACGGGGTAGAAAAACATCCAGGACAAGACATCCCTCTTTCCTCTTGATTTACACCCTTTCCTCCTATTCTCTTTACTGACGGTGCTTACAGGCACGGAATCCACCATGACCCAGGTTAAATGCAAATTATTCCTATTCTGCCAAGGGCGGTTCATACCGGAAGCGGGAAGTTGCTTCCACTGAGCTGTCCGTGAAATTCCCCCCAAAGCAGCTGGAGTTGGGAAGAGCCAGTTTTATGCAGGTTAGGTTTGGCTGTGTTCCTCACGAGACAGTGGAGGTGCAGCAGTGCATGCAGCTGCCAGAGCCAAGGCTGCCACAGGGACCTGACATGGGAGTGAATTCCCGTGCTTGTTTTACAGTAAAGGCTGGCTTGGTGCTGCTCCATGAGTGAAACGGGATTTGCTTTGAGTTGTGTTTAGCAGCTCTCAGGCATTAAAGTGCTGGGGCTGTCCTGCAACAGGATAGTGAGCTTGAGGGAAATGGCCTTTTGCAAAATACTTCCACAAGGTTTTTTTAATGCTCCCACTCTTTCCAAATGTGCCCTGGTTGACCTGAGGCGCAGGATAGGTAGCAGCTACAAGGACAGCATTAGAGTGGCATGTTCCAACTGCACCAGAGCCGGGCTGTCTGCCACAGAGAGGAGGTGGGATCCTGCCTTATCCTATTAACTATGGGACCTTCTACCTGGAGATGAAAGAATAAAAGCCTGGGCAGACAGTTAATTATAGCTTCAGCTTCACAAGCAGAGTTAATGAATTTTAACGTGCCTCAATTAATAACTAATTGGGTTTTGCGCCTCGGCTGTGAATGGAACTGGAGGGGTGTCCAGGAAAAAAATAGTCTAAAGATGAGCGATTTTAATTGAAATACTTTAGGATTCTTGTACAGGGAAATGGTTCCTGGTGTTATTGTACAGTTTGAATGCAGAGGGAAGTTAAAGGGGAAGTTGTTTCCAAGAGAAAACAAGTGGCAGCATTACAGTGCCAACAAGACACGGCATTATTGTGTCACTGGTAGTGTGCAGTTTGGAGAGTCCTCTGTTCACGGCATTATTGTGTCACCGGTAGTGTGCAGTTTGGAGAGTCCTCTATTCACGGCATTATTGTGCCACAGGGAAGTGGGTCCTGCAGGCACGCCAGGATGTTCCACCTCAGAGTTCCAGGAGTCAGAGAATTTGGGTAGAAAGAAACGATACATAACATACATTTTCTTATACTCTAGGCTGGAATGTGCCTGGTAGTGCTATTGGTCTAATGAGGTATTTTATGTCTATTTCTGTGGAAAGAGGATTATTTTTTAAGTCTACAGTTAGGAGAATGTCCAGTATTTTGCTGTGATTAGCATTAATTCAGGCTCTAGTGGGCCAAAGGAAATGACCAGAGGTAAAGGTAGCAAAGGTTAAATTGTGTTTGCAGTAGTTTAAAAGAGTGATAAATCCTGGAGAGTGCAGAAATAGAGGAACACTCTGCATCTCAAGCAGCAGAAAATTGTCATCTTTTGAATTTGATGCTCTGAGTGTGAAGGAAGAAAGGAAAATATATCTATATGCCATTTCCTCCTTCAGTACCATTTCCAGGGAATATTTATCAGCAGCCTCAGCCACCAGGCAGGAAAACACCCAGAAGCAGAAGTGCACCTTTAGTTCATTTTGTTTTACTCTGTCATTTTTCTGGCTATATTCAAACCCCCTCAGAGAGAACATGGAGTAATAGGAAAAAGAAAAGAAATTAATTTATTCAATGCAGCATTGTCAGGCACCGACCCTCCACTGATGACTATTTACACTGGGCTGCTCATCATGCCCTTCACAACTGCTGCACAATAAATAATAAAAGATTAAAACCTTAAACCTGGAAAACTTAGGAAAAAAATATTAGAAAATTTTATTTCGGATTATAAAAATCCACAAATGATTTACTTGAAGGGACAATTTCATTGCTGCCGTGTACGGGAACTAATGATCACGGAGGGCTCTGGATTGGTGAGAAGGCTGCTTGGGAAACATAGTCATGGGTAGGTGATAAAGTCACCTTGCTCCCGCGCTGCCTCACTGTCACCGCAGTGGCTTTCACCATTTGTTACAAGAAAATGATGGTCCACGTACATATTTATACCTGGATGGCAATAACATTGGCAATAACCCTCCCAGAGCAAGCCACCCTGTGTTAGGGAGCCCTGCTCACTTCCCCATGCCAGCAGCCCTCGCCCTGCATGTGGGGAGGGGAATGGAGCTTGGGTGATGGACATTTACAATGGCACTCTTTGTCATTAAGGATGTTGCTTAAACTGGGAGCAAGGGTCAAGTGTGCCAGGTTCCCCCCAGGTGCTCCCATGGCACCCCCCTTAGTGAGGAGATGGGTCTGTAAGAGCCCTGCAGTCCTCTCCAGAGAACAGCCTGTCTCCTGGTATTTGGGTGGCTGGAGCGTGCCTGGCTGAGCATCACCCTCATGTGAAAGTGGGTTTGTGCTGGCCGTGGGGAAAGGCTGCTGGATGCAGAGCTGGTTCAGCAGGGAACCACTGTTTGAGCTTTGTGTTTTTAAACACCCACATGCACTGTGCAATTAGCACATTCGTGTCCAGGCTGTTGTTGGGCAAAGCTGTCGAATGGAGCAGCAATTGATGGTGCCAAAGCCTAGGAAAAATACAATTAAAAGCAAAAGACAGTATAGGGTACAGAAGGCAACTGGCTGTGCTTTGGGGCACAGAGGGAGATACTTGTGCTGGTGGATGGAGGCACCTGGGAGGTTTAGTAAGCCCCATTTGGGAAACTTCTCTGTGTGCCGCAGTCCTCTGCCTTGTCCATGTGTTGCTGCATTTATTCAGTCTAGTATATACTAATTCTTACTCTTTGCTGCAAATTCAGTGTTTGCCATTTGTGTGCCTTGATTTCAGGCATTTGCCATGTTTTACACCAGTCTCTCTGTGTCCAGTGGTAAAGTTCCTTGGATTTTAGTGACTTATTAGAGTGTGCAGTTCTGCCCATGGTGTCTTCTTGCCTTTTCTCTAGGCCTCATGCTCAGGAGGCTGCTGAAACCTTCCTGGTTCTTCACTACCACCTTCTGTTGAAAAAAAAATTGGTGTGAAATGACAGGAAAGAGGTTATGAACGTGATGCTATTGTGATAAGCGAATTCCTTCCACGAGGTGAGGTGACAGCCGATGGAGGTGTTGGGAGACAGTCCTGGTAGCCCGCAGGCTCTGGTGCAGCCCAATTCCACCTTCCCCTCACCCTCTGAAGTGCATGCAGGCTGGGCAGCGTTTTGGCACCTGCCTGTGGCTGCACAGAAGGGGCTGGGAGCTGAGCCTGCCAAGTCCCGGGCCCTGGAGGAGCTGCCAGCCTGAGTCCCACAGGTCACCAGCCATGCATGCAAGGCGCCTGCTCGCTGTGCATGCCCAGCTCCGTGTCCGGCAGCCCAGCTCCCAGCTGGCATCCCCGTTCTGCGTGCCTCCTCCCGAGGGGACTGCGGCCAGAGGACAGTGGCAAGGTCACAGCTGCGGCAGATTTGTCAGGCAGGGTGCGTAAGGGGACCGGGCTGGCTCGGCTCTGCGGAGCCGTGGGGGCCTGTGTGTGGGAGGTGTCACGGCGTGCTGGCTCCTGAGCCCAGAGTGGCAACGTTTGCACTCGGAGGGGTGTGAAGTGCCACTCGGGAACCTGTGATTTTCTGCGTGGCTCTGGCTGATGCTCCTCACGCCCTAGAGGTGACCGGGCCACGTGCAGGGCGGGCATGGGTGATGGGCACAGCCCAGTGGAGCTTGGCTCTCACACGGAGGGAGCCAGAGCGGTGGACCTTGGCCACTGGAGCTTGTCACTGGAGCCTGCCAGTGGCCTTGATTCCAGGGCCAGAGCAGCACGGGCAGGTTCCTCCTGGGAAGCACACACAAATTCTGAGCTAAGGGACCAAGGCTAAAGGCATCTCAAAACAGCTATGGTCAGGTATGGCTGCCTTAGGAGATGCTGCTACTTGTCTTGAAATGAGTAAAGTAAAGGGGGAGACTCCTCCCTCAGCCTGCTGGCCACACAAATTGCCTACAGAAGGTTTTAAATTTCAGTTGAGAATTGTTTGTGGCACAGCTTGTGTTTCTGCTGGTCTTAATGAATCTGTGCTGACGTAATTTATCAGTGTTAAATGTTTGTTTCTCATTTGGAAGTTGGATGTGAGTGAGGATTTAAGGTCAGCATTCTGTGTTTTCTCGAAGCAAGGCTCCACATCTGCATTCACAGGGAGTAAGCATGTACGGTCCTTTATGCAGCATATTTTTGTGCACATTTCTTCTGCTTCACTTAACACTGGCCAAGCATTTCAGGAGAGGCCCTTGGTCAGATCAAACAATTCCTAATGGGCCACCAAGCATCCTTCCCCATCAGTTGCTGCCCAAACCCTCCATCCCAGTGTTGCACTCCCCAGAGCCCCCTACCAAACCACTCACCCTTGATTACCTGCAGAGCTGACAACTGAATGCGCTGTGCCCCTGTCAGAACAGGGAGGTTTTGTGCTTCTATTCTTCCTTTAAAGCTGCTCTTCTCTGCACTAGTGGCTTTGCCTCACAGTCCCTGGCTGAGTGAGCCCTTGCATTAGATCAGATATGAGTAGCAGTGGCAGAAAGGTGTGATTCAGACAAGGCAGTGCTGCTATAAACTCTTTTTATTGTATCCCACCTCTCTGGTGGAGAAACTCTCGTGGGCATTTACTGTAACCGTGTCTGATGCTCATGTAACTCAGTCTGATCCCGTGGGGATTTAAGCTGTATTTGACATGAACTGGAGTGAAATGGATTTCCATTCACCCATACAAACACTTCCAGCAGTTTAACCAGCTCAGTTTCTGAAGTGGTTTTAAGGCATGGGATCTAGGCACAGGTGAGGGAGATAGGGAAGGGGGGGTTGATCTGTGGTGGCTGAGGAGTCTTGAGGTGAGAGCCCATGAAAGGGATGGTGCAAGTACCTGGGTGCCCAGTCCAGCATAGCTGACAGGTGCTTATCACAGCCCAGTTTTCCTGGGAGGAATTTAGGGCTGTTCCCACAGCCTGGGGTGGGCCAGCACACTCCATGCTCAAAGCGCAGCAAATGGGAATATTCTGCCTAAAGCACTTTAGATTCTTCATGTTGTTACTGCTCTGATACTGAGCAGAGATTTATGAGGTACTCCGAGGTGGTGATTGAATGTATCTGTGCTTCAGGACCTAATAATGTAAGCAGGAATTAAAAAGGAGGTGTTTAAGAGGAATGCCAACTCCCCAACATTTGCCACAGTTGTCGGGGATTCTACCAAAGCCCACAGTGCTGCTGCATTTATTTCATTTATTTTGATATCCAGGTGTACTTAGGGAAGGAAATGAGCTACATAAAATATTTATAAAAGAGAAACTGGAGAATAGATGTGCAAGTTCCCCACCCCAAGAAAGAGACTGCATTGGATGTAACAAGAGCTCCTGGAGTATTGTCTGTTTTACTCCTGTCTCATTCCTGCTCTGTGCAGAAAGAATTTCTCCTGTGTATATGTCGAGAGGGTGACAAACCAAAATTGCCATCAGTGCCTGTGGAGAGAGGGGGGCACTGTGAGCACTTCCCACCATGGGGAATCCCAGTGAATGGGGTCGGGTTAAAGACAGGAACCACGTTCTGTACCTACCAGCAGGAGGCAGGGCTTTATTGTGCGCTGAGGAATACCCTGAGCTAGAACAGTTTGTAACCCATGAGGAAGACACTGTCCTTGCTGCTTCTGTTTCCTGTCTGGTATAAAGTGAGTGGGTGACTTGGAGCCCCAACTGAAGCCCTCCAGATGTGGATTTCCACTGTGGGTCACTCAAATGTGACCTCTGTTTCTATCTAATTTTGGTGGGATTTTCCTTGTGGAATCAGAGCTCAGGTTTGAGGTCAGACCTCTCCTTCCATTTGTGTCCATGTTGTTGGCCTTCCTAGGGCAGCTCTCCTTCCACAGCCCCTTGGAGAGGAGAGAGCCTGAGCTTTGCTGTCTTGTCAGGGCCAAAGAATGCACGGGGTGACTGCCAAAGCCAGACATGTGTCACTATCCCTTCTAGCAGCACACCGCATCCATCCCACTTCCCCTGGAGCAGAAGGATATGGGAGTGGGGAGCAACAGAGCATGAAGCCCTCCCCAGGAGCCCCCTGCACTCAGGACGGAAGCCGTTGAGGTGTGGGCTGTACCACTGCCATGTTGTCCCTCCTCACAGAGCAACTCCCCAGTCCTGCTGCCACTGTTGCCTCTTGGGAAGGGGGAGCTTTTTTTTGCATCTGCGAGCTGGGAATTCCCTTTCTAGAGGTGCTCTTGACTTCCAGTTCAAAACACTTCAGAGCACATTTCCCATTGCCAATTCTCAGCATCTCGGCACCAGTTTTATTAGCAGCAGTTTTAAGAGCAGCAGCTTTCATATAGGCATGTGTTAGATTTGGGTTTTGCTAAAGGCTGTAGGGAAACATCCCATTCTTTCCTGTCATTCCATGTATACTTTGAAGAGCTGTGCTGATTGTTCCCTTTGAAGAGTCAATCCCCTGAACTTCTGAACCACCACTTTCCTGCCGTGGTGGCAAAAGCACTGCCACCATCTATGTCTGCTAATCTTTCCTGACCACAGATTGCTAAAGCAGGTGCTTGTGTTCCATGAGAAGCCATTCAGGCATTACAAGCTCCAAAATGTGGGTGTGGAGGCCAGTTTCTGGGTGCAAGCTAGAGGTGACCCTGGGTGTAGTAGCTGCTGCATAACCCCATACGGAGTGTAGCCACCGCCTGGCTCTCCCTCCGCGTGATCCCAGAGCTGGCTCCAGGCTTGTGGCTGCAGCTCACTACAAGCTTGGAGCCAAACTACAAGTCCAGCAAACTGGAGGAGTTTCAGGTGAGGTCCCTGCTTGGCCTGGCTGAGCAGTAAAGATGTTTCAGCTTTTCTCTTGCTCCACGGCCTCTTAAGCTGGAACCAAAACCCAGGAGGGAAGGAGAAAGGTGTTTGAGTCACATAGGAGAGAGTCTGAGTACCCCCAAAAAGCAGAGTTGCCGTGTTGTCTCAGTGCTGTGCTGGCAGCCACTGCCAGGCTCTGCATGCAGCACTGACTCACTGCAGCCACAGCCCCTGGAGCAACTTCCAGCCCAGAGTTTTCCAAACTGTGAATGTTTGTGAAAGGAAAAGAGACACTGAGGCTTTTTAAGGATTTGGTTTTGTAAAAGACATCTTGGTTGGAGGGCTGTGTTATCTCATAAGCATCTCTATGTTTTCTGTGCTTATATTCCACTGCATCACCTGGCTCCGTCTTTGTGTTTGGATTCCCCTCCCATGTGCCTTCACTCTTGTCCCTTTTTTTACTAAGCCTTCAGCTTTCCAGAAGGAAAAATGGTTTGTAGCCTTTGCAAGCACCCTTAAATGTCCCCCACCTCCTCACAGCTGCTCCGTTCTTTTTTGGCTCTGCTTTAGGGATGTTTTAGAGGAGCTTGGAGACGGGATCTTGTAGGAGTTACAGGCAGATAAGCTCTGTGCAGAGAAGCCCTTTTCCACAGAGGTGGAAAAGAGCAGCTTTCCTACTTGGACATGGGAGGAAACAAATCCCAACTTTCGGCAAGGTCCTAAAAAAAATCCAAAAAACCTCCATCAAACCAGTGACACAGGCTTTTCTCTCATGCCTGTTCCTGAGAATGATCAAGTGCCATAAGAAACCAGTTCCTTGAAAGGCAGACTGTGGTAACGTGCTGGGATTCCTTGTGCCCGGCACAGCCCAGGGCATGACGTCACCTCTGTAGTCTCACCACTGGTGACGTGCAGGAATTCCTCACCATTGACTGCAGCCATAATCCACAATGTGCCAGCCAAAATTCCAGCCTGGCAGCAGCCCCCTGCTTCCCATCACGGAGGGCCAAGGATGGAAGGCACCAAAGCTGCTGCATTTGATTTACAGGGCAGGTCATTAACAGAGCCCAGCTCTGGTGATTAACACAGCGCTGTGCTGGTGCAGGGCCCGACACAAATAAAAGGTCTTCGCAGTTATAATGAGATACTCATGCACGGCAGCTCCGGGTATAAACTCGGCTTTTACTGTGTGCTAAGCTGTGGGAAATGGAGCAAAACAGGGCTGAACTCATTACATCCCACCTCAGCTGCATCTCACAAATAATGGCCTCGAACACCTTCGTCAGCAAGTCCATTTCCTGTGGCTGCCAGCGGCAGTTCCCAGGCCAGGTGTCCTCTGCACAGACAAGTGGGCCAGGGGTGACATGGCACAGTGGGGAACAGTTGTTAAGTATTAATATAGCCTGTTTATGGGAATGCTGATGGTGACAAGGCCATAACGGGTGTCTCGCACTTTTTTGTCCCTGCCAGGGGATGGGAGCTCTGTTGGGGGAGGCTGTGGTGTGCTGGGGATGGAGAAACTGAGGCACCCTGTGACCAAAGCCATTGTATGTCCTGCAGCAGAGTTTGGAGCCCGCAGGAAGCCATGGCAGGGGAAGAGGAAGGCTGGACAGTACCTGGTGATGTTCCCCCCAGCCACAGAGTATGCCTAGTGGGAAATGGGGGCTGAAGGCCAGTGCTCGTGTAAGAGAGACCAGGCAGGGCAGGGTGCCAAGCTTGTGGCTAGGTCCCTCAGCTTTGAAGGTGGCATCCCTCAGAGCTCCCTGACTCAGAGACTTACAGCTCCTTCTGGTGTCTGTCCAGACTTTTCTGATGCCATCTTGGGGTTTGGGGTAGATGTGGGGCACAGTGTGTTCATTTTTCAGCTGAATTTACAGCATCGTCCACACCATTTTCCTGCTGGAGTCCCTTGCCGACTGAAGAGCCCTTCCTGAAAGGCTGAATGCTTTGGCACTGCTTCTGTTAGATAGAGCTAGGGGTTTGCTGCTGATAATCCTGCCACAAATTCAGAATTAATCACAGCATAATGGAATCTAATAGTGCTGGTTGTTAATTCTCTATTGAGTCTGCATTCCCATGTTTGTTCTCATTTGTTCTGATCAGGGCCATTGTCTCTAATATTGCTGCATAAAGGGTAAGAAATAGATCAGCGGTGTTTACCTTTCCTAACCATCTGCTCTGGCTGCCATCCCAAACTCAGTTTTCAAGTTGGGCACAGTTTGTGTGATTTTGCCTTGTGACAGAGGACATCTCTTGGGAGAGGAGAGAAAAGGTGACTCCTGATCTCACCCCAGAGATTAATCATTCCAGGGATACTGCACTTGAACTCACCAGGTTTTTGTTGTCATGCCTGTGGTTGGGCTGAGCTTTGGCAAAGGTGCCGGAAGGAACTTCTTTCTCTCTGGAATAATGGGATTAATGCTTATAACAGTAGTGTGTTACTTGGAGGTGTAAAGCACTTGGTTTGGCCATGGAGTTTATGTGCTTTGGTGGCATTTGGTCCCAACAAGGTCTGTCTCCAGCCTGTGTATGCTGTGATGCACCCCTTGGGTCGTTACTGAACCTTCCTGTGGAGCACAGTCAGTTGGTTTTAAGAGGTGTTGTTAATGGAGAGAAATTCAGGACATTTGGGAGCTGCTGCATCATCACAGATGGAACATACATCTTGTAAACTATAAATTTTTAAAATTTATTTAGCATCTCCATTGCTGTGTGGGCCATGTGGCAGCGAGCATGGGATAATTCCACAGCTTTCATTAGAGCACACATCAAACACTTAAAGTCCACGGGTGGTGTTTTCAGGAACTATTATAATAATTAGGAAAGAAGAATGAGTTTAATAAAAGTTGTAAACAGTGATCAGCAGCCAGACCCTGTCCCTCCCTGCAGACCCATCTGCACGGTACATTTGGGCGCATGGAACAGGGAGCAGCATGTTCCATCCCGCCTGCCCTGACTCTGAAGGAAGGTGTGGGGGGTCTGGGGTCACTCTGGGACACAGCAGTGACAAACTTGAGGAGAAAAATCTGTAAAACACACAGAAAAGCCCAGCCATACCCTTCCAGTACACACTTGTGCTCAGTCTCTTGGCAGCTGTCACCGAGTGCTGAGGCCTTACAGGCACAGAGCCCTCACAGGCCCTGGGCTGTGCTGGGTGGGCACAAAGGGATGTCCTCACCAGCGAGGACCCGGGGCCAGAGCTGGCAGCTGGGGGGAAGTGGCATGGCCTGACCCTTCTCAGGGACCTGGACACAGGGTGCCTGAGCCAGGCTCTTGTAGTCAGGCACTGCTGCCCCTCTGGAGCCTGGTAGATAGAGGACTGCAGTTTTTTGGTGCATTTCAGCTGTCAAGATGAGACATGAAAGGTAAAATCATGAACTCTTACTTGAAAGTTATAGTGAGCACTCTAATCTGCTTAATCGTGCAGAGCAGTCCAGTCCCTAGGAGCAGCTCCCTGCAGTGGGGTACACTGTGGTGTGGATGGAAGCTCCAACATCTGGAAATGCAGTCAGGCTGTGTTGATCATGAGCATCTTCTAAGTGATGAGAAGTCCCATATTACACCCGGTGGAGGAATATTCTGGAAAGAAGGTTCTCATGACTGAAGTTTGATATCCCATGCACAGCAGCCATAGTCAGGACTGCTTCCCGTCAATATGGGGCAGTTTGGGGTGCTTGTGCTCAACCACTCTGGTCCCCATTCCCTGGTGCTCTCCACAGATCTTTGGAATTCTCTGGTAGCGAGCAGCGGCTTTGTTTGAGGGGCTAGAGGTGCTTGTGTAAGATGCGGTGGAGGGGAAGGACGGTTCCAGTGCGCCAGCAAAGAAGCTGTTGAATAATTTGCTGCAGCTGCATTGTGTGTCCTGCCAGGTGTTAAACGGGCAGTGCTCAAGTCAGCACATCTGTTAGGTCATTCTATGTTCCATGCGAGTTCAGGCTCTTGAGAAAGCAGCCTAGGTGCTGGCTTTGAGCACCTCTGCGCTGGAGAACGCCCACCAAGGAAAGGCCCTGGTTCAGGTGGTGCTTCCAGCTGAGCTGTCCTTTCCGTCCCTGAGCCCATCCTTCCCTGGGCCAGGGACACAGAAGCACAGCTGTGGTGACCTGCCAGTTACCGGCCACCTTCTGGACAGGCCACCAGCCGGGTCTCAGCAGGGAGCTCTGCTGGAGCCACTACTGGCTGTCACCATGCTCTGCTGCACGCTGAGGTGCACTGCCAGGCAGGGGTCACTGTGGGATGGGGGGAAGCACCCCCTGTTTGGCTTTGAGCTGAGGGCTCCTCACTGGGTGTGGCAGCCAGGCTCTGGATCCAAGGAAGCAGCATGGTCTCACCTGCCCCGCAGAAGGGCGAGCCCTCCGCAGGGGCTGGTACGTGTGGCTGGGGTCCCCTCCCTGTGTGCCCCCACAGCCAGCCCAGCTCCCCAGCCTGGCATAGGGTAGCTCTTGTCCACTGACCTAAATTGAGGCTGAGCAAAGAGAGCAAGCAGCTGCCCCACTGCTGCTGCTCTGTTTTCAGCACGGCTCGAGCCTCCCTAATCCCTTCGGATTTTGTATCTACCAAAACAGCTTGGGCCCATCAGTAAATTGCAGTGGCATATGGTCCAGGTTTATGAGTAATCTGGCACACGCTGAAGGCAAGGAGGACATCATCCTTCAGCAAATACAGAAAATATTGGGCGGGGGGTTATGACTGTATTTAATATAGTTGATGGGAAAGCTGTGAGAAATGTTTACCTTTGAAGCGAGTCCTCTTTCAACTTCAGCTGCTGGGAGAAGCTGCTGTGTGATAGAAAACAGATAGAAGTAACAGGGGAGTCTCATTGGTCCCACAAAAGTTTTGTCACTTAAACTGATCCCATGGGTGCGTGTGGGCTTGGAGGGGAAAGCAGGCAGCTGGTGGTACCAGCCACCCTGTATACAACCAGTGCCACATCAGCCACCTGGAATAGTCCTCATCACCTTCCTACAGGTGAA
Source organism: Picathartes gymnocephalus (assembly GCA_013390045.1). Taxonomy (NCBI): domain Eukaryota; kingdom Metazoa; phylum Chordata; class Aves; order Passeriformes; family Picathartidae; genus Picathartes; species Picathartes gymnocephalus. Next base: position 30,637 of record WEKY01030184.1, read on the forward strand.
GTTCCTCTAGCTGGGGCATATGCCAGAGGCACAGCTTCATCTCTGAAGAGAGAAGTGCAGTTTTAGCAGCTCTGGGAGGAGGAGCCTGATTGTGGACACCTTGGTGGGCCTGACCTTGTGGTGGCAGTGGATGTCCCAGCATGGTTTCCAGATGTTCTCTGAGGATACAAGAAACACCTTCCAGTGTCAATGTACTCAGCGTTGGCTTCATCAGGGCAATTCACCTGAGGAGTGTCCAGGTCCTGGTTGAGGAACGCTCTGTGCAGTCCTGTCCTGGCAGGAGATGAAGCTGTGAATGGTTTGAGCTGCACCAGCCAGCGTAATGGCCCTTCCGTAGGGCCTGGGGACATCCCTGGGCTCAGCATACATCCCCTGGAGACATCTGTGCCAGAACTGGGACATCTCTGGGAGCAGGACGACGTGGAGATTGGAAGGGGCTGTGTTGGGTAAAATGCTGCAGCAGCATTGTGAGAGCTTTTCCTTGGCTCCTGATTGCTCTCTGTGGCTCAGACCAGCGATGCTGCTGCTTTTCCCTCCAGCTGGGATGAGAGCTAACAGTTTCTCTTCTCTCCTCCCTGTTCAGCTGCTGTGGGCTCTGGAGCCCCATTCCACAGAGGGCTTGAACTTCCTTTCACTCTTCCCAGAAGCCATGTTTCCTCAGTATGTTTGGAAGCCCAGCTACAGGAACCTTGCTTTCTCACAGCCTCCCTACACTGTGTAATACTTCGGCAACACTAAATGTTTTCTTTGGTTGCATAGACATGGCTGTGGCTGTGACATTCAAGGGGGAGTTATCTCCAAGGGGAGGTGCACATGTCCTGTCCTGTGACCTGGAGAACACAGTTGGCTCCAAGTGCCACTCTTCTCCTGCTGCCAGCTGCCACTCAGAAACACCCCAAACTTCAAGGAAGGTTTCGCCTCTTTAATCCAAGAAAAGGCCTCAGACGGCTCACAAATAACTTAAACCTTGGGCTTTTAAAACTTTAAACAAAGCCTTTGGGACCGTATTTGTTCAAATCTTAACCTATCTTGGGGGCTCAGATTTTTAGCCCTTTGCGGCAAGCTTTGAAGCAACACAGTGTGCAGTTTAAAAGGAGCTTTGCTTTTTAAGTGGGAACTAATTTTTTAAGGCTGGGAATTGTGTGTTTTGTGTCTTTGTTTTGAATAGTCCAATTTTGCATTCTGGGAACTAAAGAAAATATCTTGTGTTAAAGGGTGGGATGCAGACCGTGTGATCTCAGCAGTGAGATGGAGCAGGGTGCACTGTCCCAGTGGGCGTGGTGTGTTCTGTGGGACCATGCTGAGACATTCTGCCGCTGGTGGGGCAAGTTGCTGGAGCCAGGACCTGAAGTTTCCTGCAGTCCCTGGAAATCCCAGGGCATCTGCTCACAGTACTTATTTTAGGTGTGTGTTGACAGGATCTTCACATGCTCCATGGCTTTGCTGCCGGTGGTGTGTGTGTGCTCGGCTGGATCAGGAACAAGTCGCCCTAGTACAGCAAAGGCCCTTGTTGCCCCTGCCCTGCTCGCTGCCAGGGACAAGGGCATCTCAGGATCCCATGTCAGTCTGTGCCTGGGAATGCCAAGCTGCATGTCATGCCTGGAAAACAGGCCCCACAGCGTCCCCTCATGCTGCCGCTGTCATGAGAGAGGGCACACCTGCCACCAAGGGGCTTCCTAGGATTTTCCAGAGCAGTTTGGGGAAGGGCTGAGCCCCAGGTGTGCAGCAGAGCTGTGGTCTGCGGTTGTGCCTGCAATTCTCTGCTTTCATGTGGGTGGGATGCCACCAGGTGATCTTTCCAGCTGTGATGACAGGACATCTCAGGTGTTTCCTCTCCACGATGTGGCAGTGAGTGGTGGTGGCTCAGAGTCTGCATTTGTGGCCATGCACAGACAGTGTCCTGGTGTCTGTCTGCTGCTGCAGGACACGCGCTGGGCCCTGAGAGCCCAAGAAGTTAAACTGCTTCCAAATAGGCCTCTTCATGCTAATAAAGTACCTTGGAGCTGGTCCAGCAGGCAGACACCTGGGTATTATCCAAGCATCTGACACCCCTAGAGAACCAGAGCCTTGATGAGCTTTGTACACTCTCAGAAATCTTGGAGAAGAAAGGAGGCTTTCCATAGAAAATGGATTTCAGGGCCAGCTGAAGGACACAATGTTCAAGATCATTGCTTTAAAATCATTTCAGCTGCAGTTAATGTGAAGCAAAGAAGAAAAGAAAACCCAAGACAGTGAAAGGATAATTAATTCTGAGTTGGAGCTGCAATTTGGAAGAGCTGTATTGTGAAGTGACCCTTTTCCAAATGATACCTGCACTGGCTCTTGTCAGAGAGCCCTTTGCAGTGAAATGTTGTGTTGTTTTACTTTTATACTGTATGTTTGTTCTCCCCTGGTGTTACAGAGTGACCTTGAGTTCAGCCTTTCACAGAAGGGCCCAGTGTAGTGCGGAGGTTCCACAGGGAGCCCCAGCACAGGCTGTTCTGAGCACAGCCCTCTGGGGCCAGCCCCTCTTTCCATGCCATGGCGCCTGGCTGTGCCCTGGGCTTATGGCACCCTGCCATCCATCCTGCTTCGTTCCTCCCTTCTCCCCAGACCACCACAGCATGCACCCGCATCGAGAGAGGTTCTGCAGGACGAACCCCTTTAGGACCACAGAACATCCCTTTGGAGGGACACAGGGTCCCCAGTCCCAGGGTCTCACCCCACAGAGCTCTAAGGGAACTTGGGTCAATGGATCACCCTCTCTGGCTCTGATGTCCAATCGCTGCTGCATCTCCTCCATTCCTAGCATGTGTTGTGCTGAATTTCTCCAGAAGCTTAGAGATGCTTTTTATGAGGAGCTGTTCCAGGGACGGAATATGATGTTTATTACTGGGCCATTCCCATGTAATTTGAAAAATATCTATTTCTGGCCTACTTGCTTTTCCTCAGCTTACAGAGAAACCAAATAAAAAGCATCAAGGCCAGAGCTCTAATGAGATTCACATTTTGGACATCAGATTAGTACAATAATGCATTTCACACTGTTGTTTCCTAATTTGCCTAATCAAATAAAAGGAGATGAAGCATCACAGAGCCCAACCTCCCTGTTCCAACAAGGCAGCGCTGAACCCATCACTTGGTGCTTCAATTAATTTTCCCCACACAGGTTGGCCAAAGCACATAATTTAATCAGCATCTTGCAGCTCTGTCAGTAGACACCATCTATTCCAGGGGCTGGCAATCCCAGGCAGCTGTCCCGAGGAAGCACAGAGTGCATGGATAGCCAGGAGAGGTTTTGGGAAAGAGGGGAAGGCATCTCAGGCCACTGCGGGCAGGGTATTGAGGAGTCAGGTTCCATGCTGTGCTAAATCCCAGCTAAATCCTTGCTCCAGTGCTCCTGCGCCACTTGGAGCAGATGGGTCTCCCTGTGCCCTCAGGAGATTGTCCAGGCAAGTGAGGGCTGTTGTTGGAGGTTGGGCACGTGGTTGGAGCCAAGGTGGGCTTGAGTTAATCTAAAACCAGTGGTGTGGTCAGGGAGGAATTTCTCCATGACTTAGTCATGTCTTGTTATGTCCCGAAATGGGCAGGACTCATGCTCCAGGTACATCCATGTCCCTGATGGCAGCTTAGAAGCAGCATGCTGTTTGGAACAAGTTTTCCCAAATGTGCAGGGAGCTGGGAGCTTTTTGGGTGTACTGCCCAATTCACTACCCAGAACAAAGCAGTTCCACTTAGAGAACTTGAATGCTGAGACCTGGGACCCACCCCTCTCCTGGCTGTGGAGCAGACCTGGGAACCCTACAAATGCTGCAGGATCGATGTGATTGTTGTTGCTTTTCTGCTACAATTTGTTGGAGAATTTAGCAGAATTTGAGATTGTGCTTTTAAAGGAGAACTAATTAATGGGTTGGTTTTGGGGTTTTGTTATAATTCACTGAGTCAGGAATGGCATTTCAGTGGTGGTGACATCAGAGCAGACCTAAAAACTGTACTAAAACCACCCAAAGTATAAAACCATGTTTGAGTTCTGTTTCTCAGGTGATTTGTCCTGGGCTCAGCTGTGCTGTAGAGCACATCCAGCTTTGCAGGTGGGATTTTTGCTTCAGAAGGTGTGTTTGTTCCCAATCCCAGTGAGGATGGCTGTGGTTTGTTGCTGTGGACCCTGAGCCCTACTGATACATCCCAGAGCTCCCCAGAAGGCAGCAGCAGCCACTGGCCCCAGCTGCTCAGTCCTTTTTCACAGACCCATTTGGGAAAGTAAGTTCATTTACAGAATGGGGCAGAGCAAGCATATGAAAAAAAATTAGTGTGAATTAAATAATATGATTTTGGTGCAAACGTGGAAATCAAGTCTTGCTTTTCCATAGGCTGTGGAGCCATCCTTGTAACACAGGAAGACCCATTGTGAGATCACTGCCAAAACCCAAAAAAGTTATCAAGTAAAGGCAGTTTCTTGCATCCAAAGTCCCTCATTATATTAAAAAAAATATTGCAGCACAAAATTTACAAGTGCATCACAGGACCCACTTGCACTGTTAAACAGGTGGCACCTACACAGGACCCAAAAATATATAACAATTTTAATTGAGCCAATGCAAAACAGATTTGTGAAACAGGACACGCCACGTCTAATAAGGCCCTCCCTAGAAATTGTGACATTAATTTTGTAACAGCACAAGAGGTACTCAGAAGTTTCTCCTTAGCAAATGAAGCCCTGCCTTGACTTGCTCACTGCAGCCTCTGAATTTTCTGCTCAACACGCTGCCCCTGCTGTGACTTTCCCTCGGAGCGCTGTGCCAACCCCTTTGGCCCTGTGAGGCCTTTTGCCCGATGTCCTACTCTGGTGCAGCTCCATGGGCTGGAGCCCTGGCTCTCGGTGAGCCAAGCCCCTGGCTTCGGCAGTCGGGAAAGGGACATCGCTTTGGCCACACCTGAGCTTGGTATGTGCAGCAGGTGGACTGTGACCTGTGCCCATCCTGCTCCCAGGGCCACACTGCAATGCCCATTTTGGATGCGCAGCAGCACATAGAGGGGAGGGCAGAGACAGGCCCTGCCTCCCAGCACTGCAGAGCTGAGCTCCCAAATTTCCTCTCAGTGGCTCCTCTGGTGAAGGAGAGGTTCCCTAAGCTGAACTCTTATGGCAGGTGGTGTCGGTGCCTTTGCTGCTTCCCACTGAACTAAGGAAAACACCTGTCCTGCAGCAGAGCAGGGTTCCTGTAGTAATGAGGCAGCACTCAATGACAGCGGACCAAATGGGGATTTTTCCCTCACTGATAGCACTCGGTTTCTTCACCTTTCCCCACAGTCTGAATTGTGACCAATAAAAGAGCCACTTCTTCTACAGTTGGAAAGGGAAGTTTGGTCTGAAACAATATAATACAGAATTCCCAAGTTCCTCCTGCATGTGCAGAAGGAACAGCAGAAAGAGAAACCTAAAACCTCCCCTACTTATAACTTTCACCTTTGTTTTTCCCTGGGAGTATGTCAGCATTGGAACCATAAGGAGATGTTAAAGGTGACAACAGTGACCAGGGCAGTCTGACGTCACCACAGGTTTTACAGAGGCCAGACACCTGTGTCCTGGGAGTCTGTGGGAATCCCAGGAAAGGGGTGTAAACCCATGACGTGCATAAGGTGCTGTTGCTGAAAGGGGTCAAAGATAACCTTATCTTTGCCACTAAAAACCAGTATCCCCAGGAGTGGGAATGTACCCCTGTGTGGGAGTATTCCAGTGTCATGAGGCTGAGTCAAGTGTGTAAAACAAACTGCAGTGTGCGAAACGCAGAGCTGTGGTGTCACATTAGGGATGATCAGAAGAAGAGGGATGTAGCACAGAAATTTCCTGCAGGAAAATCCCCAGCAGGAATTAGTACCGGCCAGCCAGGGCTGTCCTGCAGTGCCTGGGGCTCGGGGTGAGCCTGCATTGCAGCACTGAGAACTCCCTTCCATTTCACCTTGCATCAGCCTGACCCCGCTCCCCCAGGTTACACACAGCAGGTTCATGCCTGACAAATGCTATAGTTCTTGTTAAATCAAAAAACTGAAGGGGAACATGGCAAAATTAATTTTTAGTTCATATTATCTCCAGCCAACTTATTTATGCTGTTATCAAAACATACAAAATAAACATAGCCTTGTTACATTGAGGATCCTCTTGTTCCTATGAATTCTCCCTTGCCTCACTGGTGAGAGGAGCCCCTCAGGGTTGCTTGGTGGCATTGCTCTGCTCTTTGTACACAGCTCTTTAGGGTTCTCTTGGGCATTCTGAGCACTCCTGCCAAGGAAGTCTCATTTGTGTCATCTTAATCAGTGGATTTCATATGCCTCTTGCCCCCCAAATTATTTGTGACGGACATTCCACACTGTGTAATAAGGAACGTCTCAGGTATTATCTGCACCGTAATGCCAAGTGTAACATGCTGCGATATTGTGCCAGTTAGAAGGAAAAATCTGTGTAGACCTGAAATGAGGTCTTGCTTGGGATCAGCGTTTCTGTGAAGAACTGCTCGTTCCACGGTCTTCAATGGGCACAGGCAGAAAGGACAAAAAATGGTCAGTGGATTTCTACTTCTGTGTCTCGGTTACAAACATTCTTTGAGAGGCAGCAGATAAACGTGAGGGAAAACCCCTCTTCATCTGCATGTTGTCCTCTTCATCTGCATGTTACACAGCACAGCTCAGAACACAAGCCAGCACTCCAGTGATACCTTGGAATGTGTTGTGTGTACATGGAAAATGGAGGAAAGGTAAGAGTGAGACGACTGTGTTTTAACCTGGCATCTGCTGAGCTCAGTGCATCCAGCTGTGCCGCCTCAGCACCTTGAGGAGCAGTGCAGGACCTCACCTGCGTCCTGGCACACCTGCCCAGTGTTGGCTCTTGGACTTGCACTGGGCTGGAGATTGCACAGAGGTTTAGTCAGGGGCTTCAGCTCAGCCAAGGGCTTGCTGCTTGGGCTCTGTGGGTCAGATGTCCCCAGCCCAGGGCCAGTGCCACCCAAGTTGTGGTTCTGCAGCAACAGGGTGTCGCTGTGGACACTTAGTGGTTCCGGTTGTGTGGCTGATGCTCCACAAGGCATGAGCAGCATCCTTGCGGTGTTCAAAGGGTTCTCCCCAGCTGTGGGCAGCTGGGACCCCTGGGCATGGCTGTGGCAGCTTTCCCAGCCATGCTGTACATGGGAAAGTGAGCTGCCTCTGGAAGCCAGTACCATGGCACTGGAAAACAGAGGTTTGAGCTGTGCAGATGATGGGGAGGCTACGGGGTAGGAGAAGACAGAATTAATGACTGAAACTTAGATAATAATTTTATTTATAGTCTAATGTGCAGACATGGCTGTTGCTCATGGGGCTACCAGTGACATAAATAAACTCAAGCAGAAGATGTAAGCAAGTGGATAAATGTAAAGGCATTTTTGGGCAGTGCCACGGAATTGGACATGGACCAAGAGAACTATTTCTGTCCCTTGCGATTCCAATGAAGAGCACAAAGGAGATAATTAGCCCAGGATGCTCCGCATTGCTCTTTCCATCTTGCGCACATTCATGCCCACCAAATGTGAAATGTTCGCCTTTTCCCCTCCAACGTGATGGTTGTTGAACTTATTTTTAGTGTCATTTGATAAGCCTCCCTGCTCGCAGAGAGACATCCCACTGACCCAGCCACTGGTCATTGTCTATACCAGTTCCCATCAAAGCGGGCGCGCTTTGTCAGGTTTCGACTCGAATATCCATTCTGCCTCTGAAGTACAGTATCGAAAGTGACTGGATCATTTGAGCCTTTTTCTTCAGCTGCTCCCTCCTTCCTCCCCCACAGTGTTTCCGCTCGCGCTAACATAATTTGGCATCGTCGACGTGACACGACACTGGTTTTTCTAAAAAATTATAATACATACATTGTCGATGTTTGGTGATGGCTGGCGCTCCCACAGATTTAATTTCTGAATTGATGGAAAGAGGTCTTTCCCACTGCGGAATCGTACCCAATGCTCGGCGCCCCCTCCGCCACTGAGGAACGCACATACAGTAATAGGTCATTCAATGTCAAAAGGCATAAAAAAGATGAGCAAAATCTTCACAGGCTGCTGCTTGCTGTTGCCTTTAATTATATTAATTAAACTTCGAAATTCTCATGCAAAGAGAGTTGCTGGCTTGTGACGCTGAAGAGCCCTTGGAGATTTGCGGGGGGAAAAAACCCTGAGATACCAGCTTAGTGGCTACTGCTTTTTTTAATCTAAAAAAAAAAATACACAAGCCTACGACTGCTAGGTATGTTTATAGATGGTGATGTTTTATGCACTACTGATCTGTGAATGCAGGAAAGGGGAAAAAACCACCAGCCACAGTGTCAAGGTCTTGAAGCATCAGTCCCCCCAACTCGGCTTGAGATCTCTGCTTACAGGCTGTCTTCCTGCAGAATAACGCTCTAGTAATTCCTTCCTGTCCTGGGTGCATAATGAAAGAAAGGTGTCTTCAAAAACTAAAGGGCAAAGTCTTGCTTGCTACCGATACCTCAAGGCATCCTGTCTACATTTTGTCATGCTTGTGCACTTTTCAGTGTTGGAGTGACAAGATTTCCAGTCAGAAGGTTCCCGTAAGGCACGATGGAGGGAGCTGGCGAGGGTTGGGGATCTGACATGGCTCTGAGGCACTCAGCTCTGTGCCTGCTTAGCCTGGTGGGAATTGTTATCCTGTGCCCGTGGCGAGTAGTCCCTGTGTAAATACCACGTGCCTCCGCCACAGCTGCGTCTCCGCTAAAAGCACATTGCGTCCTGAGAATCTGTAGTCCTTAAAAAACAGCAAATAACAAAAATAGAAAAGCATTCTCATCTTTGGTGTCTGTGCTGTCCCTTTGGTGTTGCACAGAGCCAGGCACACATGGCAGTGCTGCTCTCCGGGGCACAGGCAGAGCACCAGTGCACAGTTGGAATGCAGGCTCCTGGAGCAGGAATGCAGGAACCTGCGGAGCTCGGGCTGGAAGATTGTCCAAGGGATGCGAGGAAGGGCTCGGTCCTCTCAGCTGGGTAGGACAGTGGCAATGTGGCTGTCGCTCCTCCTGGTATCTGCTTCTCCTCCTCTACTGAGAAGGAACTCGGGTGAAGTTGATACAGCGGCCCTGAGGGAAGAGAGAAGCTGTTACTGGTGGAGTAGCACACAGACAGAGGTTGCTGGATGCTAGAAGGAGGCTGTAATTGAAATTCAGATGTTTGGGAAAATAACAAACCCATGAAAAACCTTTTAAGAATTAATGGAAATTATCCAGAGGGAGGCACCACATTTGCCTTCCAAATGCGGGCTCTAGGCAAGCATGAGGACACAGGCGACACATTTTGACACTCCGAGGCCTTCTGTGAGCATAATTCCTCAATTCTGGCAAGCTGCAGTGAGCAAACCCAAACCCATCTGACTGTGGGAAGGGGAGAGCACAGGGAAGGCAGATCCTGCCCTCAGATCTCCCCCGAGCCAGGTCCTCACACAGTGAGCGCAGATAGATGTGACTCTTAGTTAGCAGAGCTGCTGCTGATCTGAAACTGCATTTTATTAGCAGCAACCCTAGCTCTCCATCTAGGGACTATAGTTAGGGTCTGTAAATTGCTGTGCACAGAAGGAAAAGGGGTTTCTCGTGATGCCTTATCCATAAAGGGGTACAGGTGAACCTTGATAGCTTCCGGTGTAGCAGAATGAAACAAATCCAGCAGCAAAATCTTACACCTTTTTTATTTACTTGGAGCTCATTTAAATGCCTAAACTCCCACAGGGTCATGGGGTGTTGGAGTAGGGTGTGCTGCCTCAAAGCGGTTCTCTGGCACAGCATTGATTCTTTCCCTTTGGTCACGGGCATCTGTCAAGGATGGTGCCAAGTGAACAGCACTGGGTTTGGGGCAGGCAGCACTGCTTGTGCTCTGAAACCTTATTTCTGCTTTAAGAGATGCACTGCTGGAGGGAAATTACTGCTTTCTCCTCAAACCTGGGAGACTATGGAATTGCCAACTGAAATTTGGGCTGGGTTTCATATTCCTGTCATTCATTTAGTTTGATCTCCAGTTTTTCTGGGTGATGGCGCACAGTTGTCTGGCATGACTCAAGCAGGTCTTGGCTGGCATGAAAGGGGCAGTGTTCTCATCAAGGGGTTTCTTAATGTTTCAGTTCTGTTTCTGTCAGCTGGTTAAGAAATATGAAACTGGTGAAGAGGTGGGGACAGGAATTGTAGGAATTTCTAGCTGCCATCATCTGTATTATAAATGCAGAAGAGATAAGAGGGATAAATAATGGAATCCTTTAGGCTGGAAAAGCTCTTAAGATCACCCAGTCTAACCATTCCTTCATCACTGTCAAGGCCACCACCATGTCCCAAAGTGCCATATCCACATAGCTTTTCCTGCTAGGATGAGTGGTGCCAGGCAGAGCAGGGAGAGAGGAGAACCTTAAACAAGCACTGCCCATTCTGGTTCCTCACTCATCTCCCACATCTCTGCCCCCAGCTTCTTTATTCCATGACTGTGGAGAAGGGAGGAGAGAAAGAAGTTGTGTGTTCTGGCAGCTTCTTGCCCATGTCACTGGCAGAGAAAACACCCTGAGCTGGGGAATCTCAGACCCCTAGGAAATACCAGCCCTCCAAACACTGTCAGCATCGGACAGTAACAGGTTATAACAAATACACTGTCACTTTAAGTGGGAAGTTCAACCTTTTGCATTCTAGATGGGCAAACTGAGGCAGGCAGAAAATGAAAGGCTGATATTCACTTGTTATGGGTTTATCACTTCAGATCAATATGAGCTGCAGGTTTTCATTACTAGAAACTC
>WEKY01030186.1:1550-44623 GCA_013390045.1 Picathartes gymnocephalus
TTACAATAACAGGCCAGTTTCAAACTTAATCATATGCATCTGTCCCCTAGGCTTGAGGCAAAAAGTCTGTGAATTATAATTATGCTTTTCTTCATACAGCAACCAGCTCCACATTCTGAAAGAACCAAAGTCCAAATATTTATGTGAAATTACTTCATAAATAACACCATGAAGCCTCATTTTTAAAATGTTACAGACAATGTGGCTGCTGCACATGAATGATCAAAACAGTACCAAGTTCAAGGGCAGCTGCATCCCATAGGATGAAAGGCAACAAAAGAATAATAAAGAGCCCAGAAAAAACACATTTAAAATTAAAAGTGATATATAGTAAAGCTTTCTTCTGGCTCAACATGGTCAGCATGCATTATTATGCACAAATATAAGCACAATTGTGCCTTTTATGAAGCACTATCTTTTCTAATTAGAATTGTTTCAGAGATTATGAGACTGACCTACTCAAGGTAATAATTTTAATACCACTGTGGAATGCATGCTAAAGGACTATTTAAAAAGAAACGCAATACATTAAGAAAAAAATTAATATTTGGACAGAGATATATCTTTGTAGTATATACATGTTTACACAGAAAAAGAAAGCAAGTCTTTCTCCTCTAGCTAGATGTATATACTATTCTGAAAAGTTGATCTAAAAATGGTGGGGAGAAGGCAGTTATAAATTATTTTATTTAATTTTAATTTAAAAATTGAAGTACAAGATCTGTAGTTGTACTATCACATCTTTGTTCCCATTTGCTGGCTAATATACACGGTGTACTCAGGGACTGAATCTGAAACTGTGCTTCTTCCCTGGGGTCCCCAGTCTGCACGCACGCTTATCTTTAGCCACGTAAATATATTCCACTTGGTTAAGTGGAACAATGCCTGTGCATTAAATTAAGTGTGTTGCTAAGTATTTCAGGATTAATTATATACTCAACAATAAAGCAGGAACAGGGCTTCAAAGTTCATCAGGAACTACTCTTCTTTATTCTGCGGTATTATAACACAACATCCAATTTTGGTTGAAAATTGCACGTCTGATTTTTTTTTAATATGTGAAACTGGACTGAAATAGTTTTATTTCATATGGTTATGCTTTCTGTTATTTCCATGGCTCTGTTACAACAAAATTCATCCTTACTGTACATGTATCATTATTTTAATTGTAAGATCGAAAGTGTGGTAATTTCTGGTAAAAATTAAACTATAAAGTGCCCTCAGGCCAGGAAGTCCTGTCTATTGTAATTTATTTACTACAGGTCACCTAATGTATCATATTACTGCATCTAAAATTAAAAATTGCAGGTAAAAATGCTGCTTGTTGATAAACACATCAGATATGTAATAGGTATTTATTTTATAGGTATTCTAAACACAATCACACAATATGAAAACTCTGACAACTTTTTGTTGTTTCTTTTTCTTCCCTGCAAATAAAACTAGCTCTACATTTGGTTTTGATATACCACTTGAACAAAATACAAACGGAAATATGATGGAAATAAAATGATACTGCTAGCAGTGGGACAGAAGACATTAAGAGAATTCATTGAGTTTAACGATTACTTAAACACTTTTGTAATATGTAGGACAGTTCTCTTTCCACATTTTCTTTACTGTATTAATGCTTGACAAGCAAAGACACAAAGCATTTAATGCAGCAGTTATGGCTGTGTAATTTCTTCCATATGTTAACATACATAACGTGAAGCAATTTCAACTCTCTCAGACTTGGATCTTTTTAGTGAAACATTACCACCGATTAAGGCTTTCTCTGCAAGACAGAAAGAACTTGCTGACTCTGCAGCAGAACACAAACTTGGTATGTCAACAAGAAACAAAACTGTGTGTGCATGCATGCACGATTTGTATTTACCTCCTATTCTGATGGAGGTACTCTGGACCCACACTTATTTTTAGATACCATTAACCAATTAAAATGATACAGGATGAATGAACCCAAAATAGAGGATTTGGCAACATCTCATAATCACTACTGTGCTCACAGCAGATATCTTAATCTTCGAAGTCTAGACAACTGGCAAGTGGACAACAGACACTACTCTCTGACTTAGGAAGAAACCCTACCAGCCACTGAGCCAAGAAGCACTTTAACTACTGCTATGCTTGCTTCTTACAGATCTCTGCAACTCCTAATGGCATGTAACCAAAGGGCCATATCCACCCTTCTTGAAAACTGGACTTGGGTATGTCCTTAAGGAGCACAAAACAAACCATACAGAACACACTTAATTCGCAAATTAAAATAATTAGGGAATACTGAGGGGTGGGATTTATTTTGAGCTAACAGGTCAAACTGAAGTTCCATGGTGTCCTTTGTCAGTGCTGTTTAGACCCATGTCAAGAAACAACTTGCCTATTCTCCCATCAGCACTGGTGTCCTTAAAACACTGTATTAAAAATCCCAAACGTTACACACAGCTGAAGCTGTGCTATCACAACACTTGGGACTGCAGTTCAAAAAGCCAGCAATCAAAGATTTGCAAGATAGAGCACTTTCTGAGGGATCTGTACTACTTATTGCATGCTTTCTAAATTTTTCTACAGCCTGAGGATATGTTCCTTCTGCTCAGAGCTCCTGGCTTGTATTAATACAGCAGTCAAGGCCTGCCAATATAAGGCTGACTGTCTCTGAATATCAAAAATGGCACAGCTTGACCTAAGCCCTTGAAACACTCCAAATCAGTTCAACTTTGATTCAGTTGAATGAAATTGGATACAATAATATTCTACTTTGTAACTTGATATCTGTGAATTTCTAGAGCCATAATATATTTTAAATCGATATGCTGCAAGTTTTATTGCCATAGTCTGCACACAAGAAATATGTTTACCATTTACAGTCTTCAGATGCAGAACTTTCATACTATTTATCATCATTTGGGTGAGACTGCTTTAAACCACTGTGGTATTCTAGAAGTCATTCATATATGGAAGTTACAATCTGTAGCAGTATGTCTTTAAGATTGGTATTTTTCTGCTTGTATGTGTATTTTATATACATATACATCTATACACATATACAAGCAGTATTATCCCCCCGCCCCCACACACTCTTTCAAAAAGGTTTAAAAGGTGAAATGTTACTTACTTTCTGTAAAAGTGATGTTATGATGTTACAACAACCAGCAACATAGGAAAGAAAAGAAAACAAAACACTCATTAACCTTCCAATATAAAGGTTGCTAATACAACTTTATCATTTAAAAGACATCAGGCGTTTCAATGTTTCATAAATTCTTTTCCCCAAAATCACTATAAGCCAGTAGTACTCAGTGCAGCCCTTCAAAATTCCTGTATATTATCAAATCAAACTTTGCACCCCCAACTCCCCCAGTCAAAAATATCTCCAACATTTTGTGATTCTGGGCTCCCTCTACTGGTCACGCAGCCAGTGTTGCCTAAATCGAAATGCCAGACTTTCCACACACCAATCTCTGCTAAAACATGTAGGGGAAGTACAGATTTCAGTTACTTTCTCCTCTGCCACCCTCCCCAAAACCCTATTAAAAATCTGTAAAAACACTACTTATTTTTATATTGTAAACTTCTCAAACACATGGTTCTGTCAGGAAAACTTCTATGGTTATACATATAATTCTAATCATCTTTGCTAGACTGCTTGCCAAGAGACAAAAATTACGATCTTGGCAAAAAAACCCAATGTCTTAAATATGGAAAATAAATTGACTAAAGCTGCCTTGTCCAGGCAATATAGTGTGGCAGACAGTGAAAGATCCCTGACACTTTGCAGACAAGGCACCTTGGGTCCTGCAGCAGGCAGCATTTCAGCCACTCAGCCCCACTCCATGTGGTGTAACGCCCTCCTCTTCCTGACACGTCCCCAGATCTAATGAGGACTTCTGTAAGAGGAGTACCTAGGTGTCGTAAATTTCTTCAGTATTTATTTGTTTGAAATCATCTGCTCTTTTTATACACATCCATAAATAGTCACAAGGGAGCAACAATTTTTACTCACTGCTAGAAACGAAGTAAAACCAAAAGGCTTAAGAACTGATTTCTAGGCATAATTTGAAGTCACACAGAACACAATATGTTGTTCATAATGAATGTAATTTACACCAATTTTAGAGTGACAACAGATAAAGAAAATAAAACTTATCAGGGAAGGCTGCAGAAAACCCATTTGTGTGGTAGAGTAAATGGAAAAGTAAAAAAAGATGCAATTTCCAGAAATATGCAAAAGGCTGTTGAAGTCAATGGAGATGAATGTTCTTCATGGCCACTGGGGGAAGAAAAAGAAAGTTTATGGATAGCCTAAAAGTGTGAATGTAGCTGCTGATGTTTTAATCAACACTAGAACAGAGCAACGGAGTTTGTAAAATGACCTTCATTAGAAGATCATACACATGCCAGTCCTGGCTGATACATAGACTGGAAATTTTCCCAGTGTTTGTACTGAATGATCTGTTGAGCATCCATCCACCACTGCAACCTGTGATTCTTTATTTCTTCAATAAATTGAAATCTTGGTTAAGGCTGAGGTTAATCATACACCCTAAGTATACTTGTCCCAACATATACAGCAGCTAGAAATGCTGGAATATTGACTTAATGTCTAGATGTGCATTGTTTGCCAAAGTGTTCCACACAGCACTGCATGCCTGGTTTGATGTAGCCCTTTGGCTTCCTCTTAAAAGCTTTCCCACAATCTTCAAAGAGCCATGTTCCCACAGTCCTGCTGTCAAGTGTCAACAAAATGTCCCAACCTGTCTCACAAGACTGTAGCTGTGACCTAGCTCAGGAGTGACACAGAAAACCACGAGGAACTTAAGCAGCTACACCAAGACAAGAAGATAGCTGTACTATTCATGAAGATGACAGGCAAACTGCTGCTGACCAGTCTAGAGCTGCTCTCCTCCCACAGCCAGGCTTGACTGAACTGGCAGTGCTGCAGCAGCAGTTAGTGCTGGGGCCAAGGCAAATTCTTCCAGCCTGGGGTCAGGAGGAACAACCAGAAGAGGTCCAGTGAATTGAAGACTGAATAAAAGACCCAGAGATTTTAATACATTCAAATGACACATGCACAGGATCCTTCCCTTGGCACAGAGGGAAGCAGAAAGCACAGGTAAATAGTGGAAAATAGAGCTAGTGGTGAGTGCAAGACTTCCTGTCAACCACCTACAACTTTTTCAGCACTAAATGCTTCAAGTTAGTCTAACAAATCAGCCAGTTGACCCTGGCTGGACACCACTTGCCCACCAAAGCTGCTTTATCACTCCCCTTCTCAGCTGGGTTGTAGAGTGAAAATAAAAGGAACAGCTTTTGAGGTAAGGACAGGGAAAGATAATCAGCAATCATCACCATGGGCAAAAGAGACTTGACATGGGGAAATAAGGATTGAGTTTATTACCAATCAGTAGGAAAAGGAGAAATAAAACCAAACCTTAAAACACCTTCCTTCCCTCCACCCTTCCCTCTTTCCTGGGCTTAATTTCACTCATGGTTTTCTCTACCTCCTCCACAGCAGCATAGGGGAACAAGGAATGGGAGTTGCAGTCAGTTCATCGCACATTGTCTTTGCTGCTCACCCCTTTAGGGCGACGAGCCCTCACATTCTCCCCTTGCCCCAGGGTGGGTCCCTTCCACAGGGTGCAGTCCTTCAGGACCATGGTCTTCACCACAGGCTGCAAGGCAATCTCTGCTCCAGCATCTGGAGCACCTCCTCTCCCTCCTTCTTCACTGACCCTGGTGCCTGCAGAGTTGCTGTTCTCACATATTCTCACTCCTCTCTGCAGCTGTGGTTTCTGTTGTGCAGGGTTTCTTCCCCCTTCCTTAGCTCTGTTACCCCAGAGGCACCACCATCATGGCTGATGGGCTTGGCCTTAGGCAGCAGTGGATCTGTTTTAGAGCTGGCTGGCATTGGCTCCATCAGACATGAGGGAAGTTTCTGGGAGTTTCTAACAAAAGCCACCCCTGTAGACCTCCACTATCAAAACCTGGCCATGAAAACCCAAAACACATAGGAAGACTGCAAGCCGTATATTTGCTTTCTCAGCCAATGTTATATTGTTGGGAGTTAGGTTTTTTTCTTTCCTTTTGTTCCCTTTAAGGTGTAGAATTTTTTCCCATTAAGTTGCTAACGAACTCTTAAGTACTGGGTACTTAAGAAAAACAAAGGATTGTGGCCAAGCCCCAGAGGAGAGGGGCTGATAAAAGGCAGGGGTGCGGGCAGCACTGGGGAGCTGCAGCTGCGCTTCGGAGGGAAACACGGAGGTGCTGCTCTGCCTTTTTGGCGAGAGAGGAGTCTTGCTGCTGCTGCTGCCGCTGGACCCTTTTCACGTGGAGCTGTTTCTTCTGCCGTGAGTGAACCCCTGCTCTGAACTGAGACCTATTCTACCATCTGCTCGGGGGGCCCGGGATCCTGAGCCAGCCTCTCCTTGCCGGGCTAGGAGCCGGGCTGCTGCCCCTGCCCTGCCCCCCACGGCTCTGGGTTTCACTGTGCTGCAGCCCCCACTCCCCCTGCCTACCGAGACGTCCTACTGTCCCAGTTTGCTGTTTCCAAGAGTCCTGCTGGGGTGCCGGGATCGACAGCATTCCTGAAGCAAAGCCTGCCTGTCCTCCAGCCCTTCCCCTCCCGGCCGTGCCCTGTGTCTGCTGGAGCTCGCCCCACAGCGCCCCCTGCAGCCGCGGGGGAATCATCGCACCTGCCCTGCCCACCCAGCGCCACCAGCGCCCCCTGCCAGCTGTGACCATCACTGCACCCAAGGGGAAAGTGCCTGCAGGCCCAGAGGGCTGGGACCGGGTTCCTGGTTCTGTTTTGTTGTTAATGCCATAAGAGTTGTTGTTTGTTCACTTTGTTATAAATACTAGGAAAGAACTGTTATTCCTATTCCTATATCCTCGCTTGAGAGCCCCTTAATTTCAAAATTACAATAATTTGGAGGGAAGGGGTTCACATTCTCCATTCCAAGGGAGGCTCCTGCCTTCCTTAGCAGACACCTGTCCTTCAAACCAGGACATATATACAGACTATATACTCCAGGTAAAATTGTACTCAGTCATCCTTATTTCAGTAGCAGAATCATAAGACTAAACATGATAATACAAACTAAACCAATTTAAATTATCAAACACAAAACTTGATTTGAACAATCCACTAAAATCTTGGTTTTGATTTTTTCCATTTATTTTCCTACTGCAAGGTTAATGTGTTCATTGCTTGAAATTATTAAAATACCCCAATCAACCAATAGAGATTTGATGTAATCTCACTTTTTGTTTATTCAGAGACTATAAATGCATTCATCAATTACCTAACTTACTGTACAGAAAGTAATCAATGTCGTATTTTCTGATGTTAAAATAGCAACAACACATATTTACTAAATCATTACAAGTGTACTTATTTCTGTCAAATAATTTCTGGAAAGAACATCAATTTGATTAAGAGATTGACTTTTAAATGCTGAATGAAAATACACTAGAAGTGCAGGATATAAAAAGAAAAAAGGAGAGACCTTCCAAAATATCACATATCCAACATGATTTATTAAACAATAAAAGCATCTCTTAATATGTGGGTAGTAGGTAGCTAGGGAACCATCTACTATTTTTATATATACAGTCTAGTGAAACTGTAGAGCTGGAAGATCTCAGACTCTCACACAAAGTTCTTATTCATAAATTGGAGCAATAAAAGAACCATTTTTCTTTTTGAGCTTCCAATTGGCTTTTTAATTTTAAAGGGACTACTAATGAGAGCTACAGAGAATACTCAATATGAACAGCCGACTTGACTGTCAAAACTATTTATGTTCTGAAGTTTCAACCATTTAAATAATAAAGTCATAATAAATAAAGTCTTAAGCCTTAAGTTATTTGCTTAAGTTTTATAGGAATTGAAGTACATTCAGGTTGAATACTATTTATAAGTCTGAATAAATCATAGTTCAGGTTTATTCCTAACATAAGCTCTCCCACTTGAATATTTAAATGTATTTTAAAGGATTAAAAGACAATTCCTAAAATAAATATATTTTTTAAAGTTTATTTGCAATCATATTTATCCACATTAACCAGAATTAACATCAGTTTTGTTCTCATTTGGGCAGCACCCTGAAGAAAATTTTTACATCTCTGCTCCTACTTTTGCTTCACACATGGTACCTAGCTTTCAGCCTTTGAATTTCACCAACAGGGCTACTATTCTTGGGCAGAGCAAATAAACCAGGGCATCAGGCAACAAGACAGAGTAGTGCAGTTACTTGTAGTCTCACAGACTGCAAGTAACTACCATAAGATGCTAGGGGAAAAGACCCATTATTTGTACTACTGACATTGCTTCAGACTCAACTCTCATACAGATTTCTTGTTTTTTTACATCAGATGGAGATAGAGGCATGATTATTGGTAGTATGATGGAAAAAACAAGGACCAGTACAGACATGTACACAGATGTAACACAACCGTCATAGACACCCCATGTCTGTCTCACAAACTAGCAGAACTTTCCTATCAGTTTTCACTGAAGTTAATCAAAGTACTGACCCCCAAATATCTAAACCAGAAGAACCTAGCAATGAACTTGAACGCTGCCCTTTGCAGCTTTGAGGGAGTTACAAGAATCTGGAATCACAGCTGACTAAAGTGATATGTTATCAAGAAACTGAACCATATCAATGTCCTTCAAATATGAAATGATCTGGAGCAATAATGTATAAAAATACAACCTGGATCCTAAATTCAAGCTAGCTATTATGAAAAGTTGTTTTTTGGGTTTTTTTTGCATTCTCTGCAGGAAATCTCATTTACAATCTCACCTAAGTTTAGTTTTACATTTTGAATTAACCCGAATTTGAATCAGGGAAGGAGTCAGAAGTGAAGCTGCTTTCACAGAACAGGTTTCCTCACTTTATTACCAAATCACCTTTGAAGCATTAAACAACACTGCCTCTCCTTGGTAGAGAGACATATAAATATTATTCAAGTCTCCTGTGAAGAATATACATAATAAACAAATACTGAAGCATTTGCCACTACCCTTAAGACCTATTTCTACTAATCCTAGGATCCTCTTGCATGAAGTAATCTCCCTCTGGGACTTTTGTACATCTGGATAAAGTCATTGTGCACAGTAATTACAGGGCATTAACACATACAATAAAGCACAAATGTAATAAACCTCTAGACATACATCATCATGCCAAAACTAAGGTGAACAAGTGAATGAAACGGCTAGCTGAAGGCAAACAGGACAGAAAGACAGGGGATGATGGTAAGAAAATGTGGCTTTTTTCTTTAAGATTAATTTGCCAGTCTGGCTGCATTTACCCACAGTCAGTTACAAGTCACTAACCAACCACACAATCAAAGATGTTTCTTGGAAAGCAAAGCTCTCATGCACGGCTACGCATAAATTTTAACTCTAATTCCCTCTCAGTAGCTAAGAGTTTGGCTCACTTTTGCAAATGACAGCATAGACTTTGGCATTTTTTCACCTTTTAGCTGTATTGCAGCGCTATCATGTATCTGATGTTTCTTTTTTACCTCATGGGTAAAGATTACTGAAAACACATCTGACCCTGCCCTGTGCTCTATGTAATGGCCTTTCATAGACATTTCAATCAGGTTTGGCATTTCCACCCCTACCTTTTGAGCGCTCTGTGGTCTGAGGCCAAGGTAGATGAAGGTCCGATACTGTACAACACTGGTAATGAATCTTTGCTATCTAGAGCAAAGTCTATTTTATCTCATGGTGCTGGCAGCCTGAGAAAACTTCTGATGGTGTCAAACCTGGTGACAATAGCCACAGTAAAGTTTCAGAAGAAAACAGCAAATGGAGTTCATCCATGCTGAAAGTGGAGCTCTATTTCAGCTCTTCTAAAATAATAAAATGAAAAGCCCCGTGAACAAAAGTTCACTGCAAATCTCAGTACTACTTAAGCCAGCCAGGCTTTTTCCTTTTTTTTTTTTTTAACCATTTTCTGTCACAAGAAAACCTTTATTTATAGAAGTTATAGAACCCGTGTAAAATTTAAGTGTTCCTGAACAGAATTTTATAGAGCTACTGTTACAGACTTTCCCCCGAAAATATTTATAATGTACCTGAAAACAAGACGCTCTCAGTATAGCAGGTAAATTTGAGAAGTAAAAAGCACACAAACCCATCGTACCAATGCCACAGTATATACTACAGACTGAAAGATATTAACAATTTTCCTGAAATTCAAATACCCCTAGCCATTTTTTTGGCTGATTACCCTTTGCCAGCCATGCCTCTGAACAGGTCTCCTTGAATACTTTGAACGTTCTGTAAAGTATATTTGAAACACTGTGACACCTCTTTAAATGATATTCACATATGGCAACAAGCATTCCTCAACCAGAAAGGAAATGAGAATACAAGTTTTATACAGAAATGTTTACACTTCTCTGTGCTCTCTAACACCTGGGAAAACCCCAGGTATTTCTTCTTTGTGAAGAAAAATCTCAAAGAAAGGATATATGTAAATGTATCTCTGCACTTTGAATCCTAAGCATTTCATTAGATGTAGTACAAATAATACAAGAAAAAAAGCAACGCTGACAAAAAAGGGACCCTTTGAATGTGTTGTTGAAAGACACAGGCAAATATTAAAGAGCACTTCTTGAAATCATCCTGAAAGAAAAGTGTTTCAGAAGGAAAAACATCCCAAAAGAACAAGAAATCAGTATGCATCAGAGAGAGTCATGACAGCTAAGGTGTCCCCTGGACTGAAAACACCCTCGTTATTCAACTCCACTTAAAAGAAACTATTTTTTTTGTGTAGCAAATTCTTATACTGGTTAAATAACACAGTTCTCTCTGACAGCTACTTCCTATGCAAGAATGTACTTTTTTGTCCTTTTCTCTTTCAATAAAATATTTCCTTTTAATAGTTTTAACTGATTTCATTAAAATGTTGTAGTACATTTTTCATTTTCTACTCCAATATCAATAATCACCATGAAGGACAAAACTATAAATAAAGGAAAAAAATTAATTCCTACCACATTAAAGGAATTCTGGAGTAGAGGTTAAAAAATGGCTTTCTTAAAGAAACCATGGTTTTTATAAATACGATGTCTTATTTTAGTATCAGATTTCACAGACCCTTGTGGGCTTTAAATACATATGTTTAGAAAAATGAAGTAATGACTGTGCTGCAGTCAAAAATGTACTAAATCCAAGAAAAACATTGCCACAAAATGTGCAATGTATAAAATGAAAAAAAACACCCCACCCTTCCAGATATTTTTGGCTTCAAGGTGGGTGAAGCTTACTCCTCAAGAAAAAAAAAATTGTTAAGGTGGAAAGTAAAGTGACTATGCTGAACAAGACATAGTCAATAATCACTGAATGTCTGTTGGCCTCTAAAACTTAATCACTCTACACAAGGGACCTGTATGAAATTATCCCAAGTTCTCTTGTTTAATTTGGCTTTTTAATTGGCCAGTCTCCACAACGTTCCCTACAGTGTTTTAAGAATATCTTGTGTGTATATGTTATTGACATACAACTGATTAGTCAAAAGCAAAATAAAAAATACACACAAACCCACCCCACCCACTCCTCCCTCTCCCCCCAAAAAAAGTTACAGCTATTTTTAAGAACATTCAGCTCAAGTTTTATGCACACATATAATTTACACTGGTCGGAACTTCCAGAAGTTATCTAGTGCAACCTTCTGTTCAAAGCAGGGCCACTTGGATCTTGGCCTTGTCCACTCAAGTTTTGTGCAAAAACTTCACAGCCTCCCTGGACAGTCTTACTCCTGTGCTTAACCACTCTAACTGGGAAAGTATTTTTCTTTGTATCAAATAGAACTTTTCACATTCCAATTTGTGTCTGCTGCCTCTCTTTTCTTTCTCATTCTGCTGGTTCTCATGCTGTCACTATGCAACCTCCAAGAAAAGCCTGGCTCTGTCTTCCCTACACACTCCCGTTAGTTAGCAGTGGAGTGCCATGGGATCCCCCTGAGCCTTCTCTTCTGCTGTGTGAACAAGCCCAGCTCTCAGCCTCTCCTTATACACCATATCCTTCAGCCTCCAGCCATCTTGGTGAACCTCCACTGGACTCACTTTGATGTATCAATCTCTTCCCTGAAATAGCTGGCCCAAAACTGGACATGGTTCTCCAAATGCGGTCTCAGAAGTGCTGAACAGAGGGGAAGGATCAGTTCACTTGGCCTGCTGGCCACAGTCCTGCTAACACAGCCCAACAGGGGCTTGCCCTTCTTTGCTGCAAGGGCACAATGATGGACTAATAGCTGCCTTGTTAACCACCAGGACTCCTAGGCAATTTTCTGCGAAGCTGATTCCTGCCCTATGAGCCCTCAGCCTATACCACCAAAGATCACTGTGTTCCAGATGAAGAAGTTTGCTCTTGCCTGTGTTGAATTTCACAAGATTCCGGTTAGCACAGTTTTCTGCTATGTAGATCCCTCTGAACAACAGCCCAGTCTTCAGCGTACCAACTGCTTCCTCTAAACCAGCTGAATGTGCACTCTGTCCCATATTCTAGGTGTTTAACAGCAACGTGACCAGTAACAGCCCCAGTATCAACATGTGAGCAACATCACTTAGTAACTGGTCACCAACTAGAGTTAGCACCTTTGATCAAAACACTTTGGGGCCTGCAGTCAAAGCAAATTTTCATCTACCTTACTGTCTGCTTATTGAGTTCCTATGTCATCCATTTGCTGTGAAGATGCTATGGGAAATGATGGTAAATGTCTTGCTGAAGTCAAGGTAAAAGATAGCCACTGCTGTCATCTCATGCACAGAACCAGACATCTGAACGAAGAAGGTGAAGAGGCTGGCCAAGCATGATTTGCCTCTTCTCATTCATACTGGCTTTCTGCCACACTTGCTAGATTTTTTGTGCATTATAATGAGCCATTCTCATTCACCAAAGAAGATAAAAGGGCTTTCCTGGACCCTTTTGTCCACAGTTTGAAGATCAACCATGGCCAAGGCAGGCACCAACTTTCATATATTCAACCAGACCCTTCCTTGTTCACATGTAACAAGTCCAGGAAGCACATCACTTCTATCAAGAAATTATCTTTCAGGAATGTCCTGGCTTGCTTGCATCCCCCACAGCTACTGCAATAATTGCAAGGCACCCAGTAGTCACTTTAAGGCCTCATCTACTTCTTGGCCAGATGGTCTGCAGCAGATGTTTACTACAGCATTACTCACGTTGTTCTGCCTCAGGCTCAGTACTCATTCCAGGGCAATGCACTGTGCACTCCCACCCCTCTCCTTTGCATGCACTGCCCCTCTTTGTCAGCCTGCATCCCTCCATCTATCCACAGTAGCACCCTATTGTGTGCATTATCCCCCCATGTGTTTGTAACCCTAAGGTGCTCTGAAAGTATGCAGCGACTGCATAAAGAAAGTACAACATTTCTCCAATTATGTTTTTCCCCAGACGCTTCCATGATGCTGCCCATGCCCTTACTTCTCTTCTCCAGCAACCTTCACATTAAGTAGCTGCTTCAAAGCCCTCCAGAAAAGAGGACTGAGACTGTCAGCAAAGATGCCTTTGCCACACTTCATCTTATGAATCCTGTCCCTATTTAGTAGCACTTATTCCTCAAAGGGGGTGCTAGGGCTTTGCCCGTGACACCAGTCATGCAGTCAGATTTGGACTTGATGGATGTGTCCTCTGCCACTCAGCATTTCCACCTCACTGGCAGGATTAAGAAAAACACCACCTGGGCATTTGTGTACTTCACCCTTGCCACCAGAGCCGTGCAGTCACTTTTAACATACTTGGGTTCACCCCAGCAGTATCATGGAAACCGCATGGATGAACTAAAGGGGTGAAGTCTGAGGACTGGACAACCCTCAGATATGTCCATCTGCAACATCTGTGATTCAAGTACCCAACAAGAAGTAAAACTCCAGCTATAGCAAGTACACCAGGCTGGAAGACAGTGACTGTCTCTGTCATGGTATGATCTCAAATAACTGTCACCCTCATTTTCCTCTTCATGTACACAACGTGGCTGAGCCTCAGCTGGCTCTGATTGTCTCCTCTGACAATCCTACTAACCTCCATCCAGTGCACTACACCTATCCTTCTCCATAGGCAGAGCAGCTTTCTTCTGTTGCCAGAGATTCTAAGTTTCCATCTTCCCAATCTTAGGAGTGTCTAGCCAGAGTGAGCTTATGACTACTACACAGGTATTCCATAACCAGTAAGTGGCCAACAAAAGCTGTCTGTCAAAACTGACAGAGTCAAATGCCTCCACAGGCTGGCCCTGACATGCTGCAGTGTACCACCAAAGCTCCCAGAAACTGGAGCTCCCAGATTTTCCCTGAAGCTTCCTCAAGAAGCCTGGAAACGGCTGCAACTGCTTGTTCTCTGATTAGCTGCCTCTGCTGGAGGTCTGCAACAAAATGACAAAATATACTGCAAGAGAACAACAGGACTTCTGAGCTGCTGCATCACCCACAGAGGAAGCCCATGCAGCATCTGACAGTGGCTTCATTAACTCTGCTGCACAATGAAAAAGGGGGAAAAAAGGAAGAACAAAGTGTTGCCAGAAAACCACCGTGAGCCAGGCCCATTTCAGAAGACTGAGTAGGATTCCTACTTTATTATGCTGTACCAGGACCATAATCCTGATGCAGGTCACAGCTTCCAGCCACACTCCTCCCCTGATTGATTAGAAGAATTTCCAGCCTTTCTTATCATCCACAGCAGGGACTTCTGTTTCCACAGCTGTAATGGTTACAAGACACCACCCTGCAGTTATGCCAGCAATAGTGTGCTTCTGTACCTTTTTGTAAGGCCATGGAGCAGTTTCTGCTTTCACCAGCGAGGTTTACACCAGGGCTAATACTGGACTCATGTCACTTTCTATCAGCTCTGCCACTCAAAATACCAGCTTGAGTTACTTCCCTCTAAGGCAGATCACATGTTCCTGTCTCCATGACACGTTCACTCCCCACACCCCTTTTTTCTTTATTTAAAACTTGATTATTTCCCCAAACAGCCACGTGAATGCTTGTGCCAGCATCCAGGAAGGTGGGCAGCCCAGAATAGGAAAAGCAGCTTGGAGAGAACAAGATTATCCTTTCGGCTACAATATTGGTTTACAGTAACTGTAGAGGGATGGCCTCAGACTGACACAACTGGTTCCCATTTCAGACTCCTCAGAGCAAGGCCTGTATTTCACCTTTTGTCAGCTAACGCCCCATGCTCCCTCCAGCCGCTCCTGAACCTACATGCCAGATGCAGCTGGCTCACCTCAGCCGTAACCCCTTGGGGTGCTGCATCTGGCGCCAGAGGACGCACAGGAGGGGAGAGGTGAGGAGGGGGTACCACTCTGCTGAGGGAAAGCAGAATTACCAAGCTTGATGGAGCCCCACACGTTCCTCCATTGGAGCCTTTTGGCACGTTCCTGGCTCTCTCACGTGATTTCAATGCACTTTCCCAGTCGCTGCCACTGAAACCAATTGCAACTAAATTTATAAAACTTGAAGATGGGCCTATGAACACACATCTCCTTCTACCTTCCCCCAGTAATGAAAACAAAACACAAAAGGCAAAGCACAACATGCTGTTAAGACCTATCCAAATTAAATTCTGAAAGACATGTGACGTATGTCAGTGAAAACACTTAAATTATGGCAAGATTTAACCACTTAAGGAAATAATAAAAGAGTACTGCCAAGCAAAGTACTATATAAAGAACTTTACCAAGTACTACACAGTTTAAAACTATTCTTTGTATTTTATGAGAATAATGGATTTACTTTTTCATATCAGAAATCTTTAAAATGTTACTGAATGTTGAGAATGTAATATCACATTACTTTATTAAACAATGTTTTTTCCTGATAGAAACAACCGCATGAAAGCACACTGCTATGCTGAACTTAAATGGATTTCTTTTTTACTATCAAAAATCCTACTCAGTTATCCCAATTAAATAGGCTCAGTAACTTTGCCCCTACTTAAAAACTGCTGGCCTGCCAGAGTTTGCTAAACTATTTCAGCCACACTACTCACCCACCTAAGTAGTCAGTCCAAATCAGTAAGAAAGTTCTTAATGCTTATTACAATTTCTTTGGAAATTTTTACCTGGAAATAATGTATTTATTCACTGAATGGCAATGCTGAAGCCAAAGCTGACTTATTTTAATATGGAGATTTTACCACTTTTACTTGATGGAAAGTAATTTCCAGGGTCTTGATTACTACATATGAGCTCTTTCTGTCAGTTAAAAATTTTAACTTTGCTGCTAAAAGCATTCAGCTACAGATTCCTCAACCACAGTGAATTAGCTTGGACTTCATTACTTTTTATGATTTTTTCTCTTATTTTCTTCTCTGTCTGCTTTTCTTCAGTTCTTTATCTTTCTTTTTCTTCTCAATCTTCTCTTTATTTCTCTTCCTCTCCTTTTTATCTCTTCTCTCTCCCACTGTACATTTTTCTTTCCCCTTTAATTCCTCTCTTATTTCCTTTTTATCTTCTCTCCTTCCTCTGTTTTCTTCTATGTTCTGTTCTTTCTTTTCTGCCTGCTTTCTTACTTTTTGTTGTTTTCTCTTTTGTTTTCCTGTATTTATATTCTATCCTTTTCTTTCCTCCTTTCCTCCCTTATCTTTTCATTCATCCCTCTTTTCTCTTTGCTCAGTTTTATTTTTCTTTCTTCTTTTTCACTTCCCTCATCCTTCTCCTTTCTTTACTTTTTTTTCCTTCTATCTTTATTCCTCTCCTTTCTCTTCTCTTTTTACCTTATTTGTTCCTCTCTTTTTCTCCCTTGCTTTTCCTCTTTCCTGCTGTGGTGGGTTTGCCTTGGCCAGCAGCCAAATGCCCACCCAGCCTTTCCCTCCCCTCCCCAACAAGAAACAGGGAGAAGAGGGGATGAAAAACTTGTGGGTTGAGATAAAGACAGGGAGATTGCTTACAACTTACAGTAAGACACAAAACAGAGTCGACTTGATGGAAATACATTTATTGCCAATTAAAAAAGATTTGGGTAGAGAGAAATAAAGACCAAAAACAATTAAAACAACAGCTTTTCCCTTCCAGGGTCAACCTTCCTCCTTCATTCCCAATTCCTCTACTTTCCCCACACTGAGTGACACTGAGGGACAGGGGTTACATGCAGCCCACAACTGCTCCTCTCTGCTGCTGCGTCTTCCTCACAGTTTTTGTCTGCACCAGCCTGGACTCTCTGTGGGCAGCACCTCCATCAGGAAATAGCCAAATGTCCCAGCATCATGTCCTCCACTGGCTGCAGTGCAGGTAACTGCTCTGGTGTGGCCCTCCACAGCCTGCAAGGGATCCTCTGCTCTGATGCCCAGAGCGCCTCCTTCCTCCCTTCTTCTCTGTCCTTGGTGTTCACACCACTGTTCCACACTCTACTTTTTACCCTCCTCTTCTGCCTGAGTGCTGGTTTTGCCTTTTCTTAAATATGTTACCCCAGAGGCACCACTGTCTCAGCCACAAGGCTGTGTCTGGGCCTGCAGCCCCACACTGCCAGAGCATTGTCATGAACACCCCTTCATTCTGTCTTTTCATTTTCTTTTGTTTTCCTTTCCCTTCTCCTTTATCCTTCCACCTTCCCATCTTCTGTCTTTGCTTCCTATCTCTTCTCTCTTCCTTATTCTTCTCCCAGCGTCTTCTCTCTTTCTCTCCTGCCCTCCCCACCCTCATCCTATAACTTCCTGTTCTGATAAAAGAATCATATTTCTTTTAAAGCAGAAAAATAAAATAATATTAAACCTTTTTTATGAAGCAAGAACAACTGAAATCCCTAAATTTAATTTTAGTTGTGTCCATTCCTATTCAAAACCAAAGAAAGTGCACCATATCTTATGCCTTCTCATTCACCAGAGTTCAGCTCTCCACAGTTCTTTGTTCCTTCTTTCTAGTTTTCAATTAGGACATAACTTCTAACTGAAGGAATTCAGAATTTTGAAACTAAATGTCAAATTCTGGCACAATTACGCAGAAGCCACATGTTTATTTTTAACATCCAAAACATTGCAACCAATCCAAAAAGAGAAAGTTAGGACATAAAAGAACAACCTATTTCTACATCTTCAATTCGCATTCAATTGAAAAAAAAAATTCTACAGTTTATCATATCATGTGAGAGAATGAATTAATAAAAAGAATAATTCCTTTCCTTACAGAAGATTTTTCTCATTATTCTTGTACTTAAAGAGTCATGCAGAACTTGAGAATGTTTTACTCAATCATCAAAACAGGCAGAAAAATCAAATTGATACAAAGAATAAGGAAGTTGGGAGTAATCATGAATAAAATTAGATTGGAAGCAAATTATTTTGTTCTAGTAATACTTACTCCTAGAAAAACTGTTGTATAAGCAAGACCATACTTTCACCCTAAACATTAAAAGAAATGTAACTACAACTTTGCTGACTAATACATGCCAATTATGTGCATAAAATATTTTTTAAGAGCCCTTGCCTGTAAGAAAAGCCTGAAAACAAATACAGAATGGGAAATCACAGTACACCCTGTACCTTTAAAAATATAGCAGCATATGTTTTATTGTATTGTGTCAAATTAAAATATTTGCGTTGATATGAAATGCTTAAGTTATATTTGTTGCACGTAAGGGAGTTTAACTTGGCAAAACGGCATAGTAAAACTTTTTTCCTTCCCTCAAAGGACCAAGCAGATACTTTTATTTTTGTGTTTTAACTTACTCCAGCTGTTGCAAATTAGTCTATAAGTAGATCTCCTTTTTCTTCTTTGACTTAAGACAGCTCCTTAAGTCTGGAACTGGGAAACTTAAGTTTCTATTTAACTTATAAATAGAAGTCAATCTAATTTCAAAATGTCACATACAATGTTTTCAAACTGCAACAAAAGAAACCAAATATTTTATGAAAATATAGCATGGATAACAAAAATGAAAGTTTCAGACTAGTCATTTTTGATAGCCACATCATTCCACTGGAAAGGAAGCCTGCTGAAGTCCTTACTAAATCCCTTTGAATGAAGGAGCTGAGCCACACATCAGAGAAACTAAAAATAATGTGGATCACAAAAAAAAATTCAGTCATAACCCAAAATTGCTTTCTGTTTTCAATAAAAATTGAATGAGAAGTAGAATATTAAATTATTTACAGTGCCAATCATGTCATTAATTCCTGGATTGTAGCTTGGGCACAAATAATCCTGTACCAACACTAGTTTATATAGTTCAGTATATCATTTGACTGAATGATATTTTGATGCAATCGTTTATATCATTAAACTGCTACTACAAACAGAAAAAGGTCAACGATTGGACTAGGTTTAGTGATGTTGGCTTTGGACGAAGCGGACAGACAGTTATGAGTACAAATACACTTTGAAACTGTCAGATTTTCACTGGCCAAGGAAAGATTCCCTGACAGAAAACAAGCAGTCTTTAACAAAACAAAGTAGCAAATAAAAGCAAAACAACAAGTTCCTGCTTGTCATATATTCTTTAAGGTATCTTCTCAAAAACCTCCTTGCTGTCACTTATGGGTTATGATGACTGTAGAGGTCACGTTATTTTTTACACAATGATTTCATGTTTGATAATGTCTACCCAAAGTATTTAGCAGTCTAGAAAACAAAAACTCCAGGTATATTGGTAACATAAAAAGAAAGGAAGGAATAGCAAATATTAGGGGCCATTTGCAAGAGAGGAGAGTTGTCTGGATCCCACACTTGTTTTATCTTATTTGCTACCTACATATAAGAGCAAGCCAGTGAATCTCTGCATGATGTATCTTCATGGATTCTGATAGCAAATAAATGTACATTAATCAAGATTATTGAAACATGAACGATGCAGCAGTAGCTGTGGATGCTGCAATATCCTAAATAGGGTGACTCAGCTATGTGCACTTGTTTTTTTCTTGCTGGGAGGTAGTACTTACTGAAAAGAGCTACTAGAACCCATTTTCCTTTCCTCATATTACAAATACAATTAAAACCAAAGGAAATGAGGGAGAAATCAATTTGTCCTCTTTTACCTATTGAGCGCAAACAGCAAAACAGTTCTTGAGGATCATTTGAGCTCTTTCCCAGACTCAGCTCTTGGAGTAACTGAGCAAAGGATGTATTTGAGTACAATTTTATGATTTACAATTTATTTGCATATAAGGGCATGTGTACATGTACAGTGGTGAATTTGTGTCTGTCGGTGTTATTTATATGCTCAAGCCCATAAACACAATTTCATACATGCAGTTTTTAAGTTCTTTTATTTATACTTTCCTGTGAGATATGCATTTTGGTCCTCAGTTCTCTTTTAATATTGTAAATATCTGTCAGCCACAAAATTACTGGTTCTAGCATACAGGTATCATAAAACAGACTCGGTGACAAATGCAGAGTTTATTGGGATTACAAATAGAAGACAGCTTTCTAGACTGCTTAAAGAAAAATCAGATTTTGAATAAAACATTTTTACTTCACATGACAGTACATAAGCAAGCAAAATATGTTCAGGCACTTTTTAAATTCTGTTTTGAAATGACAAGGATGCATGTAATTTAATTTCACAGTAATTAATACTACCTATGAGACTCGAATGAAACGTAATTGCTATCAGCTAGCCTTACAAAGAAAAGAAATTCATGTTTGTAACAAATTTTCTGGATAGTTCTACCTGATCTTTTTCATTGTCCTCAGACAGTGAAATTCTGAGGCTCTTTGGGGGCCTTGATTCTATAAAAATGTACTACAAAATTTTAAATTAAATGTGCCAGTGCATAGCCATCAATCTCTCTAAAAGAGAACTAGTAAATTTCTCAGCTCATGCAATATGAGCACAAAAAAAAAAAAAAAACACCCCAAAACAAAACAAAAAATCAACCCACAAAAAACCTCATAGATTTTTCTGTGGTTTTTCCCCTGCTAAGGCATAGTTAAGGAATAGTTTAAGGAATAGTTTAATTACAGGTAGACTGAAACATACACATCTATATCTTTATAGAAACATAAAGGCATCCACAGCAAGCTGTTCCAGAGAAATAAATTATTGCTAGAAAATGATGCTTTCATAGAAAGCCTGACAATGTTTTCTTCTTTCACATTCAAGTAAAACAGATTTAATTTAGTCTGCCAGAAATGGCTATGCTTCTGCTCTGTGAAAGATATGCTAATGATGAAAATAAGGACTTGACAATTTACTGAATACTAAGCGGAAAATCTGTAATGAATTGCCTGTGTTGTAGTGTTCAGTTTAGTCTCTTTTTTTTCCCCTCAGTTGCTATGGAATACTAGAAATAGCATAAAGAAGATTATACTATTTTGTAGGATGTTATGCATGTCCCTTAAGACAGAATGCTTAGAAAGAAAGACAAAAGTCAGCTGTGGGATAAATGAAATTCAAAGCAGTAATAAATAAAAGGCTTAAATACTAACTTTTCCGTGCAAAAGAGAAATACAGAGAACAAAACAAATGCCAAAAAAATTCCAGCCCAATAAATAAATCTCAATCAGCAACTAGCAAGTTGAAACCTAGAGTAATTCGTTTTACACCTGCAAGGAAAAGCAGCTTCTTAGGTTACTTGTATGGTGCAACAAAAGCTCATAAATCCATTAAATGCAGGCATGTCTTCAAATTCTCAGCCAGACTTCAATTTTCACTGCAGGTTTTAAGCCCTCAACAGATTAAACTCTTTTCCTAAGCATATTTTACCAGACTGTACATTCAAAGGGTGACTCCTTCTAGTTAAAGTGTCTGTATCCTTCTGCGTTTGAAATTTTATATATATGGCTGCTCCTGACAGGATTATGTGTTGAATCGCATTTGTCCAAATACTACCTAGAGTAAATCCAGTAGATTATTCTTGCCTTTCCCCAGCACAAGAGAGCTGAGCAAGGTTACTGGCTACTCAGCAAGATTCTTACATTTTGCCCCTAACCAGCATCAGTTATATCTATTAGTTATATCAATTGTACTGATATTAATCTCTCTTCATTCTGATTTTTATTTCAAAATCACTAGTTTATTACCCCTGTACTTCAGTGTTTATATGTGGTTGATCTTCATTTCAGGACAATGATGGAAAGAAAAACACATTCTGTCAACTTTCAGTTTCCCTAAAATATTTTTCAAAATTTTGTGTCTGGAAAACAATGGACAGCTATTATTGGAAAGCTCTTCTATGCTCTTGCTTCTCTTAAACCAACTCTGGCAAAACAATCTGATGAAGGCAGTAAAATCAGAGAACGCATTTAATCTCCTACCTTTCATATAGTCATGTTCATAGAACTGCAGCCAGACTTTGGAAAAAAGGACAAGAAAACAGTCTGTAGCCTGACGAACTGCACCTCTTCAGTCATTTTTAAAAAAAATGAGGCTTTATGCACTACACTGTTGGAAACATACTACACACACACACAAAAAAAAAAAAAAAAAAAAACCACCAAAACAAACAAACCCTCTACCCCAAACAAATAAACCAACCCTAAAACTTCTACTGCTGGGAGGATGAATTGAAGATATGGTGAAACTTTCCTGACATAACTTCAGAGAGTATCTGATTTTTTGAATGCACTTAGGTATCTTGGATAACTTCATTTAATTTCTCCTTCTGAAAAAGAGACACTATTTTTAATGCAGAATTGCTCTTCAAAATACTGAAACATTAAAGAAAAAAGATGTCTGGCATACAGTGTATTTACACTGTCTAGGAGAAATAAGGGAAGACAGATAGTACACAACATACTCTTTTGGTAACACCAAGTTATAATGCAGAATGTTTCTCTTTTCATCAGCCTTAACTACATTGTTGCTTTTCAGTCACTTCGCATAGGTAGTCTACACCGAGAGACAAAACATAGGAAAAAGCCAACACAAATTCTTACATTAACCATAAAAATATATTGATAAAGGAATCCCTACACTATGAAAAGCAACACTGGAATTGTTGACAAATTTACATTATATAGTCACAGCTGATATCCACCTCCTACTTCAAAATAAAACAACCTTTAAAAGGAAGTGATGTCATGATTGCACAAAACTAGTAAATCTTTTAAAATCTGCACTGCTATCCATTATTTGTTACATCTAAGTTGCTGGATTTCCACTTGTATTAAAAGAAGGACTATCTTTAACATTACATTAATGGAGGTCTTAATTTCAGAATATTAGGCTGTGATAAGGAGGAAGGACTTGGGTGCACTTAAACATAAAAAAAAATTGCAATATAGATCTTTAGAAATTGCAATGCTTATCACATCACAAAATCTAACTATCATAATTTTTCCTTCTACAGTTAAAAAAATAAACTTTAAAATTTTTCACGTATCGTCTGAATTATTATAATTTGAATATCTAACAATCAAACACTCTCTCTTACCAGTAAAGCATCAACCAAATAAGAAAAGCTTTATACAGTGCTTTATACACAGATTAGGCCTGTGTGGAAGGAGCAGAAACCTAAATAGCACAAGTAAAATAAAAATAGTTTAATAGCACCAAGGAGACAAGTGTGTCACACAGACTGGATTCCTGTTTTCCCAGTCTTTGCAGATGAATTTTTGCAGAAATGTTAAATGGTTGAAAAGCAAAAGGATTTATGGCAGATCTTCAAAAAATACAAAAAACCAAAAACAAAACCAAAAATACCCCAAGCAGGACTATTTCCTATAATTTACATGAAAGGTGGAAAGGTGGTTATACCATGCATGTTTTAGCACCCAAATACAGAGAAATATTGTACCAAATGGAAAACTGAAGTCCTGAACACTAAATGGGCAAAAATGCATATGGAAAAATAACAGCAACATACTAATCTTAAGGAACTGTTCTAAAATCTCAGTTGACCCAAGAATGCAGGAACAAACTTCTACATGATGACAAATCAAGGGCTAAGTACAAAAAGTGAAACCATAAGAACTTTTCTAAACCATCAGTTGAAGGTCACAGACATGACAAAATAATGGAATTGTTTTATTTTCTCATAATCGGTGGTGGACTCAAACTAAGGAAGAACACCTGATTGGTCCCAAGGCAGAACACGAAATAAATACTGGGATGTTTATAATGTAACACTTGAGAAAATTTCAGGCACACGGAATAGAGTTTGAGCCCTCAAAGGAAGAGAAAAAGGATGACAGCAGATCAGGGTAACTGGAGAGTATGGGGTGGGTGACCCTGTATGAGAAAGCAGGAAGATTTATCTTGCAGAAATTCATGGGACATGGCACTGTGTATAGATGAGAACCAGTAGATACTGCACAGGCAACACCAATTTAATGGACAGGACATGGGGAGTGGAGGAGCCAAGGACCAGGTTATTTTCTTGGCTCTACATTTAGCTTTGATAAATATTACTTTGCTTCTGTCTCCACTCGCTTTTCACATATGCTTAATTAATACTCTTATCAGTAATAACAGTATCGTCCAAAGTATTCTGCGTCATACTCAAAAGGTAGTTACAATTTAAGCTATGCTATTTATCATCTGAAACTCAAAATTAAAATCACACCTGAATTATAAAGATAATTTTATAAGAACCACTGACATGCAGACTGATTTTACTGGACTGTTTATTAAAGTCCCTAGACAGAGACATCACTGTCCTGTGAAGGAAAGAAGAGCAGCATTAAAACAAATAAAACACTCCAGATAATTTCTACAATACAAAAATATGGAGGAAAAAATTAAGATAATGGTGACTCAGGAAAAACAACAACAACACAACAACAACAAAAAACCAGAAACAAACAAACAACAACAACCAAAAAAACCATTCCAGGTAGCTAAACGTCTTACACTTAAATATATCTGACATAGGTATACACAATGGAAGACTCTCCATCACTAAAAAATTCTTCATCTTTGCAATTCACTGAGGGAAAACATTTGAGGTTTTATTATTTTACATCTGTTTTACATCTCACTCAAAACCAGTTTTCCAAATCAATACAAAGGTGGGATTACTGCTGTCCAGATATAGGCAAGCTTTAAACAGTAGGGTAATCACAATGCAGAAATATGCAATCAAGAATTCGCAACCCTGATCTTCGGCCTGAGTTAATACCTTAGCTGTTCTAGGGCTACATCACTACCAACAACTGAAATAATTATTACAGAGGTGACAGAGGTGTGATTATGCAAGTTAGAGTTCCAATGCTGGAATGCAGTATAGAAAACCCACCGGTTTTCACCAGGTTAAACTGCACCATACATAACAATGCTGGGAATTGTCTAGGAAAGAAGGAGCAAGCCTGAGATTTTCAGCTGGCAAATTGCTGCTATCAGAACTGCCTACCAAATTAGGTGGTCCGTTGTTACACTGGAAAGAACAGCATTTCAAAGACATGTCTGAAGTGAATTTATGCAGAAAGACAGGTTGTACTGAAAGTTTGTTTCTTTCACTGCTCTACAGCCAAAAGCCACATCTGTGGAAGCATGAAAATCAACTTAATAATGCCAGGCAAAAGAATCTGAATAGCTTTCTCCCTCTCTTTCCATCACGACTTCCCTTTTTCAGTCCATTGCAGGGAATAACTACCTTCAGAAAAAACAATACATTCCCTTCAGCTGAAGAGGCTCCCAAATAAATTCTATGAGACATATACAACTACAAAAGCCTCCTAACTGTCTGTGCTCTTCCGTTGGCAACCATAGCCTTAAGACAAAAAAACTGTGGTTCTTTCAATTACATTTTTAAGTGTTTTTGGTAATTGCAGGGCATTTGTTTTTTTTCTTTTTTAAGTGAAAGATAAAAACTGTGACAATAATTATGAATTACAGTGACATCTTGGAATGACTTTATAGAGAAAGAATGTAAAAATTATCTGTCTGTACGCACACAATAAAACAAGAAACCTGAAAATGATAAACAACAAAAGACAGTTGCCAGCTCATTTAGCGTATTTACAGAAACAGCAGCATTCAGAAGTCATTTTTAAGTCAGTAGCTCCAAGGATGAAGTATGCAAAGGCTTAAAGAGACACTGTCAAAAAGATCAAGGGATACACAAGTGACGGTAATATTTTCAGGAGTCCCCTCTAACTTAAAAGCTAAAGACAGACCCCGTACGGATCATGTGTTTTATTCCATTGATGATTCCACTCAGCAGTTCAAAGTGGGTTTAATTCTAGCTAACCCACTAGTTTCATATTTTTGCACAAAGACTGTAAATCTAGTAAGAGTGTCTTTGAGATTTATTAGGGTCATACTTTGCGCTGCTTTCCTAGGCTCAGAAGACTTAATATGTTATGATATCATTCATGATAAATATTATCAACACTGTGGAAGAGTGCAGAAGAAACAGCACTATTGCCAGTGCCAGTGGCAAGCATCTCTTCTTAGTCTTCTGAAAGACTACTGTCACAACAATAAATCAATAGATAGCTTAGTCTTGCAAAGCAAAAGACAAAATATGCAGAGGTAAAAACAGAGGAAGAGATGCGACTGATATTCTGATTCCCATAGTTGAAATTAAGATCAGCTAAGAAACATCAAGAGAAAGAAGTTTAAGATTCCTACTGGAAAATGGAAAACAGAGTGAGACAAAACAACTTTTAAAAAACTCTTCTACGAATTACCTGAACAGAATAATGTCATGGTCAAGTTAAGTTGACCATACAGAAGTCAATCACTCCAGCTGAATAGCAAGAACACGATGAAATTATCCCATTCCTGAGTTCACAGTCCTGAGTCTAATGGAGGAGGAAAGCAAATAGCTAGCATAGCTGTGGGCTAAAGTTGGACTCCAAGAAATTAAGCAGCTTGTCCCATTTTGATAGTTTATTGGCTTTTAACTTGTACTGAGAATCTTGGGCTTTAATCTTATCCAGACAAGTCAATTTCCCAGCGTCACCATGCAAAAGAAAAAAGGGAACTACAGAAAGCCAAGACACAATCTAGGGTTATTAGCATCAAACATTTATCAGAGTTTGGCTGGATATTCTCCCCTAAGACTCAAACAATGTGTATGGGCCAAGTACTGAAAACTGTTCTAGAAAAATTCATAGAAAAACATGGATCAAGGGATGTACTAGTTCATTTCCCTAGTTCAAGGGAGGATCAACCAAATCTACGTAATTCCTGACAGACACATCACTACACTGGGTTTTGGTGAGACCTACCAGTCTCTCACATCTCTTCCATGGCTCATGACAGGAATTAATTATTCCTGTAAAAAAGACCCAAACTTTGTACTTTCTAATTGTCATCTTCTCTTTCTACAATTTTAAGGCCTTATTTCTTGTTCTGTCCATAACAGACATTCAGGATAACTTACTCCCTCACTCTTTTCCTATCTTTTATGTAGCTGAAGATTTACTATGCCTATACACAATCTTCTCTTCCTTAATCCATACAACTAATTTATACCAGCTTCTGTCTTATTTTTATCTCCCTGATAATTTTAAGTGGTCGTAGATTGGTCCTATTCCTCACAAAGGTGCAGTGCTCCAAACAGAATGGAACAGATAGCTTACTTCTGGTGGTTCTACAGGCAATTTCCAGGTAATGACAAAAAAGGACAAAACCAAGGAAAACGAAAGACAGGGACAGAAAAGCATCAGGCAAGTTTCTGGGACTGTACTAAGTTCACTTGAACTTGTGGGGAAGAAGCAGCTGAAATACTGAGAATTCATGAAGGGACGATTCTTCATTTTTAGGAAAACAAGGGAAAACACAAAAAGAAGAAAAAGGGCTTCAGGAAATTAAACTTCAGCAAACTCACCCACACAACATGCACAAAGAAATTTCTGTAAGCACACCAGCAGAAAGTAAACTGACTTGCTCTTCCAAGAAGGGGTTGGCACCGAGTACTTACACTCAAAGCACTGGAGCTCTAATGCCTAATCAGAAATGTGTCTATTGATTAGACAGCTGCAAAAACCAACACCAGGAACAAACATGGGAAAATTGATTAGATGATCATTAAATAAATTAGGTATTCTCACATCAGTTAAATGTGCTGAAATTCACCATAGGTAATTAAAGCTGACTGGATCAGCCTCAGAATTATCAATAGTAATTTTTGAGAATTTGTAGAGGATATCAGTGATTCCAAAAGAATGGAAAACACTCAGTGATTATCTTTTAAAAAATGATAAATGACAGGCCCAAAGAAGTAGAGATGCAGCAACTGAATTTCAATTCCCCCAAAATATGGAATAAAAATTATTTGGAAGTATTTAGCAGATAAGAAGTCGAGTAATATATAGGCTTGTCAAGAACAACTTTCTTCAAATCTATCAAAATATTCTTTGTGACATAGCAGTAGACCCTGTAGCTAGAGAAGCAGCAGTAGCTATCATACAGCCCAGCTTAGTAAGTTTTTGGTCACTGTTTCCCATGGACTTCCGTAAGTAAAAAGAAATATAATGCTACAAAAGAAAACAAGTTCTAATAAGCAGATGACAGTAAAGCTTGGAAAAGCTGCTCGCATGCTGGATGACAAGAGCACATTGTTAAAGCAATTTTACTGAATTTGTGAAACAGTCTACAGAAAACCTAAATACAATTCAATAAGGGAAATTTTAGAGCTTAGCAAGAATAAGCAACAGAAGAAATGCAAGATGGAGAACAACCAGCAAGGCAGGAGCACAGGGGAAAAGGAGCATTGAGGCAAGAGTGGATCATACTCTGACTAGCAGTCTGTGTCACACTAGCAAAATCAGCAGAATCTCATGCTGGGGTGTACAAACAGCAGGTGGTGAGCCTAGAAATTCACAGAAGGATAGGGAAATGTTTTCAAGACAGAAAACCCAGAGTACTGTGCACTGATGTGAGCTGCTGTCTGTTTTCATAGTAAAGAGATCTCAGTGTCCAGGTCTGTTGGCCTGAAACTGTTCACCATCAGCCCAGGCACGAATGTTAAGTAAATACTTCTCCCTCCACACCACCACCCTCAGAAGAAAGCCATACATTTTCTACATCCCAGAAAGGTTTGCCTTAAAAGTTTTTACTCCTAGGTAGCTGAAGAACTGTCTGCCTGCTTACCATTTTACAACCAACTAGCATAACATGGAAGACATTTAAGAAACAAAAATGACGTGTTCCTTCTCCAAGATATAATAAACTAGGTAGGTGTATAACCTCTCACAGGACTTATCAGTAGGGTTTTTTTGGCTTTTTTTCTAACATATATCTCCTTTGTAAATTTGGAATTTAATCCTTTTGTATTTAATTATATGAGTAATATAAAAATAAATGTGCAACTTGATGTCTTTATGGCAAAAAAAAGAAAAGAGGATGAATAGTCTGACCGTGTTTCTTTAAAGATTACACATAATGACAATGAGATGGCTGAAAATCATACATTATTCTTTCAGATTTATTATCACAGCAAAAAGCTTTAGATTAATTAATGCTACAATATATATGAAAAATGACTAAGACAATTAACCTAATTCATTTATAAATGGAAGAGCAGAGAGGAGAGTTTTTTAAGAACTTAATGCAGAATTGCCAAGGCTCTACTGACAATGATAATCAGTATAAAGGAATAAGTAAAGTGTATTAGAGTAGTAATATATTCCTGGCACAAGTTCAGACTTGGAAGAATACACAAATCGATACAGAATAAAATATGCTAGTGCCAGTCTGTTGCTTATGGCCAGGTGACTGCACATCATAAATTTACATCCCTTGCTCATCTTAGCTGGCTGCAGCAGAGAGACCAGGAAAGACCATCTTTAGTAACAGCAAAGGCACCAACTGGCAGGAAGGTACTGAAAGAAATTGCAGAGCTGGATGAAGAGAACAGGAGACTCTCAATTCAGGTACTCTGAAAACCAGGCATTACTTACACACTGAGGCCCAATCAACAAATCTGTGTATGAAGTCAAACACCTATTATGAGTTAGGCACTCAAATAACTCTGAAGTTTGTCCCTAACCAATATAACCAAATGCAGCAGAAACACAACTTTTACATGAAATCAGAAGTTAAATGAAAATCCAAATACTTAGAAATCAATACAGAATCAACATTTTCTCATTTTACAATTGCAGAATTTAGAATGTTTAGGCTAAGGAGTTTAGGATGACAATGTTTCAAGTATCAAGAACATTGAATTTTATCTTTCTCAGTTTGCTAGAACTCATGACCACATACAGCATCTACTACACTGTCACATATACCTGCATGTACCATGACGAAAAATCAGAATGAATCTGAATTTCTTTCCTATTTCTCTGCAATTCTCAGTTTCTTAGTAACTGAAGAAATGAAAGATCATCTCGTTTGGAATATCTTTAAAGGAATCTTTCTCTAACAATTAATTCTGCAGCAATTAAAAAGGGCTTTGACTTTTTCTATAATTAAAATATAAAACATTGCCTTCATTCCTTTTCCTAGGTTTTCCACTCAAGATTTAATTCATGCACTGATCATGAAAACAAGAAATTTTAAAATTACAGAGAAATGCTATTAGCAGGCATTAGAGCCCCTCCCATGCAATTGTCTCATAAGACACATGAAGAAAGCAATTCTTTCGCTGCTATGAGAAACAGTATCTTAATAGAACAGATTTTCAAAACTGTGTTTTCTTGCACTTTTGTTGTTGTTGTATGCAAATCATTGTGGTATAACACATGTTTGGACATTAATTTTCAGAAGTTTTCATCCCCTTGTTCCTTGGAATCATTGCCAAATATATTCAAAGCAATTTCTCAACAGGAATGAAAGCACTTTAAATCTGTAAAAGGTGGCAAATTCAATTTCACTTTCCATACCATCTCTTCTGCAATTTTATCAAAATACTGCTATCATGAGCATGTTATGAGTCTGCCAACAAAGAAGTGCATGGTTATGCTGTGCAAACAATCACACAGATTGCGTTCTGTTCTGTTTCCTAGGAACAAGAGTGGATTCAGTAAAAATATGTCCCATGGTTACTTCTGGTTCACCTTTATGTGGACTTTGAAGTTCTCTTATTCTGAACCTTGGGTTTCACACTAGAAGAACATAATTAAAATAAAAACACATCTCCCTGTGCTTTGAGACAGCAACAAATATTATTATTTATTAAGACAGAAAATTTTCCTATAATATTTGAAGAAGAGGCAATTGCATCTCATAGGAGATCCTCACCAGCCAACCAGTTCCACCTTATTTCCACTTCCTGCCCAAGTTTCCACTTGAAGGTCACTAGAGGACTAGCAAGTAGACAGTCACCTTTGAGAACAAAAAGCTGCAAGTACGTCTGAACCAGGCAGCAATGGAAGACAACTGATTGATTTCCACAGTCTCTAGATAACACATCTATCCTCTAAAAAGCTAATTATTATCACTTGAGTCTACACCCAAAGTATGCTGTTATCAAGCAAGTCTGTAGTTGAGCTGCTGTATCAGTTATTATATCCATGCTCTGCAGACAGACTAGCTCCCAGTGTCCAAGCTCCCCTCTCCTTCCATTCCCAGTTCTTTATCAGCACAATCTCCATTACCACAGGCAACACCAGCATGTCCTAACAGTGATTTAAGTGCCAGACCATAAACCCAAATGAGAAGTGCACCAACCTTCATCTTCCACTTGCTCCATGCACACAGAGGCAGAGGAAATCCAGCTTAAGCAAAAATGGGATGTAGGACTGGCCTATCTGAGCAAATGACACTGTCTTTCTAAAGAAAGGCCACTGGACTGGAACTGGCCCACACACTCCTTTGGTAAGATACAATGTTAAGACAGTCACTAACCTTTTTAAAAGCCTTGAACTAACAATCAAAACCCATCAACTGTTATTTCCCAGTTTGACACTGGAAATAATTCAGCCAGCACTTTAACTTTTGTAAAGATTATACACCATTCCTAGATCGTTTTCACAGAGACAGCAGAAATACAGAACATATAAACACTGACCTTGTTTCTTTTAACCCTTCTTTCTGAATGACTTCCAGTATTTGTTTTGCAGTCATTGGTGAGTTGGGATACTTTTCCAGTGCCTAAAAAGAAATAATAAATGTAAGTGACAAGACATGGCTGTCCTGTGAATCTGAAAGGTTATGTGATCATGCAGTTTTTATGCAGTCATTTGTGAAAGGCAGGGAACGATACTGTTGAGACTGGAGTCCTCTGTCTGTTGGAAGGCCAGATGCAACCTAGGAAACTGCAGCAAGAAGATTTACTTGCTGCTTTTGTACATCATCTACTACATATGCCTGGGAAAACTCTTATCAGGTTACAAATAAAAGAGTTGGAATACACAACTGGTTTTATGACACAGCAACAGATTTTCTTTCAGGCATGAGGGGAAAAACATAAAACACAAGAGCCAAGGGGAAAAAAACAATTAAAA
Organism: Picathartes gymnocephalus; assembly: GCA_013390045.1. NCBI lineage: Eukaryota > Metazoa > Chordata > Aves > Passeriformes > Picathartidae > Picathartes > Picathartes gymnocephalus. The sequence continues at coordinate 33,812 of WEKY01030186.1, forward strand.
ACTCACTAGCACTTTCTTTGATTTTTATTACTTTAGAATTCTTTGAGGTCATTTGACTATTCTACACTTAGCTTTGCCACGACCTCAGAAAAAAATTGGCTAAAACCTTCCATTTGTAGACTAGGAGATACTGTAAGAATTGACACTGTGGGGTTTCAATTTTAAAATGCCTTTTTCTTCTAAAAACAATGAAAAATGAAGCAGTCAGAACAGTCACAGGACACAAGATGCTACATGACAGAGTGCAGTATATTTTTCCAGTTCAGCTCAGTTTTCCACTCCTTTGCCTTTTCCAATTGAGTCCAAAGTAACTCAGCTCTCTTTACAGATAGAACCATCTTGTAAGGATTTTTCTGATTTTCCACTTCCTTTTTGTCCCCATCAGTTTTATGCTATTAAACAAACAGCCACTCTTTTGCTCATGTAAAATGCCAGACTGATAGCCCTGGAAAATGAAACCCTTCAATCAGCAGTAAAAGGTGCGGCACAGGCCACAGCAATCAAGCTTCCCAGAGCATCTTGCCAACATATCTCAGCCAGAACTCGCATTTCTATCCTCTGTAACTATGAAATCAGTTTGGTCTAATTCAAATGATCCTGAGCTTCTCCGTCGTAGTTACTAAATAATGGCAATTGTGAAAGCAGCTACTACTGTGTGGATACCCGCCCACTAGCAACTAGAGACACCACCACATCGTATCACACAAGTCAAACTGTGAAGGGTGCTGGCCAGGGCTGTAATTCAGCAGCTCACCTAAAGTCAAATACTCCCCACTCACTACGGCTCAACCAGCTTAGCCATTCTGCCATTTTACTGTTCTGGTTTCCTGTTCTCTTTCACAGCCAAAACGCAATTTACCAAATCCTTCAATTCCTTGTTAGAGATGAGCTTTGTATCCTTTATCTTTCAGTTCCACAAAGGAAAAGGTATAGCTGAAAGTTGCACTAGAAAGGTCAGGGAGCTGAACTGAGCTTATCTCGTGTACATTAATAGGCAAGATTCAAAAGGGACCCATCAGGAAAGGAAAACCAAAAGGTGATTTGAAAGGAGAATGAAGAAAGGGTTGGAAAGAGTAACATAAAAAAGTACAGCAGTGAGTAAGGACAGAAGAAACTGGGCTCGGAAAAGGGCCATTGCACACAAGGGAAGAGAAATGGTATGATGTATTAGTGACAGAACAACAATGACACACTGGAAAAATGATAATGTGTATAAAGATTAACACTGGGATGAGAAAAGATTAATGGTGTGAAGAGACAAAAATGGAAACTTTAACCTTCAGAAAGAAGACAAAGTACAAGGTAAAATGAGAATACATCAAAATAAAGGGAAAAGATAACCAAACTGGGAACATTCCAGAGGGCAAAGTGGAAAGGACAGGAGAGGATACTACACTGTACTGGACACGGCTATGAAGGAAACTGTGTGCACTTGAAAGTGGGGTTACTCACTGTGGAGGATTCCCTGTTTCTCTTCCTGAGTACAGGCCCCTCAGCACACCTGGGCAGCTCCTCCCTGCAATTGAGAAAATTTGGGTAGCCCTGTCCCCTTCTCTACGACATCATATCCTACTCTATAAAGTCAGTAAAAGTGCCAAATATTACCATGAGAGTTCAACAAGAATGGGAAAGAAACAATAAAGCTAAGCAAACATCAGAAGTCACTCCGTCCTGGACAATGGGAGAAGGGAGAGCAGTTTGTGCTGAGGAAGCTGCACTGAACTGGTTGTGGAAACAATGGCCAGACATACAGATAGGGAAGATCATCTTCACCAAACAACAATGAAACCAACAAGTAGGATGCATAACGCCACTACAGAAAGTATAATGAAACCCACAGGGCAGATTTCAAATGCCACAGTATGAAGTGAACACATTCAGGGTATAATGACAAACTGAAATGCAGACCGTTAGACAGGTTGGAAGTGCTGGAGTAAATAATTGCCCATTGTGTGGATTTGCTTTACGCTGGACATGTAGTGTGAGCTGCAGTTCATACACCCCATGAATTCAGTTCTGTTCATCTAACCCTTTAAATCCTGTTACTTAAAGAACTGTTCATACCCTAACTGAAAAGCATAAATTCTCTGATTCAAACACTGCTTAAGTTGAAAATCCTGTTATTATGTACATGATTACGTTTTCTTTATCATAACAAAGATTAATTAGCAGACAACCTTAGTAAGGATGGGTTTTTTCTGCCCCTCCCACCATGCTGTCCATCCTCATCATTGTTCCTCCCCTCCCCCAGTTTTAGCCTAATCATTTATTGCAATAGGAAAATAAAAATAATTACTTGTAAAAACCTTTCAATGATAATATAATTTTCCTCCCTCAGTTATGGAAAATAGCATCAGAGTATTATTTAAGATTCTGTGAGCTACTGAATACACTGAACTGATAATTACACTAGTATCTCTTGCCTCTGTATCTCACCACTAACACTGCTAGAAGCCTGCAATTCCTTTTGCATTTCTAAGACTTTTAAAAACAATATTAGTAATGCAAACTGAATAACTAACTGTGCCTTAAGGCAAACAACATATTAAAATGCAGAAGGCATAGTTAAGTCATAGGTTTCTTGGTCAGACATAGTAATGCACATCAGGGGAGGAAGCTCTAATTTGTTTTAAATATCTTTCTTCCTCCCACTCCATCCACCAACACTAGTATCATATACGGGCAGTGACTAATAATGCTGAAATTAAAGCACGCCGAAGTACTGTCATGAAGAAGATGACTGTTTCAATATATTTTGTTAAGGACAATGGCAGAAGAATGGTTTGCACTGACTGCAACCTCTATCACAGAGGATCAGATACGCTCTATTTACTCCTGCCATTCAACGACAGCCTTAAAAAGGGACAGCCGCTAAATAACTGGGACAAATAATGTGATACCCATCAGGACAATCAGAAAGAGAACAGAAGTAGTCACTGCACAGAACACATTCTTGGTGTTCATTCAAACCCTGGTTAACAGCTTAAAGAGAGGAAGGCTCAGATCCTACCATGCACAGTGGAAATCAAACCTTCCAACAAACAGTAGCAGCCTGACAAATGGTAGTATTTGCGTCACCTACAGGTATCAACTCACAACTTCAGAGGTATTAAATAATCACACAGATGCCACAAACACATGTATTCTCAGTTTCATCGGAGAAGTCATGTCAGTTATATGGGACAAGAAGAAATAGAAATTCCTTTTCTCACCGTGGCATCTATCATAATCTGTGTGTTGACGACTTGAAAAAAATCAGTTGCTACACCAGGGAAAAACACTTTCCAGTGAACTGTTAGCAGGAAGACTCTAGTGCAGAGTCAAGATTCTCAGCTTTGCATAAGAGAGAAGTCCTGAATGGTCAGCTTGCCTACAAAATCAGAAGAGAACTTTTACATAATTGATGGAATTATTAGTTCAGTTTATATACACAGATGCTTGTGACTACTTGAATCAGATCTGCTCAATCATTTGCATTTCAGACACTGAAGGGAACACAGCAGAGAGACAAAATGGAGAAGGGGAAACCAGAGAGTTGGCCCTCTTGCCACCCATAAACATTCCTGCAGAAAGTGGGAAGCTTTGCCTGTAGCTATCAGTTATCACACTGACAGCAAATAATTCTAAACAAGAACCGAGTGTGTTCTGATACTGCATTGTGGTCCAAAAGCAGTGGGCAGATCAGCCTAGTGGGCCTGACACTGCTGATTGTGTGGCCAAACAGTCTGAAACCAGCCACAGCTTCTTTCACTTCTGGATGCTGCTGGAAGGAATCTGAAGGTCAGGTAGCTGACAAAAAATCAGGATCATTTTTGTAATAGGCTGAGCCACTAGTCACAAACTGAAGGAATTCTCCTTAGAAGATTATTTTAAAAAACTGAGGAGGAGGAAAAAGAGGAACAGTACAGTTATTCCCAGTGTTCCTACTCATCAGCCAAAAGACAAGTCAAGCTGAACTACACAATGGACAATCTTTACCCCCCAAAGACAGCAGGGTGAATAAAAGAACGAAAAAAACAAACAAACAAACAAGCAAACAAAATCACCAAACAAAACCCCAAAAAAACTTTCTTTCTCCTAAGCAGAAAATATAAATTATTTTCTAGCCACCCATTACTAAATTAATGAATTGAAAGATGGAGTACCAAACAGGGTATAAGAAATAACAGCATCCTGGAAAAAATCCAGTATTGTCTTCTACAGCTGCTTATGTGAGGTTAACAGGAGGACTGACTTCTATTGTGGGAAATGCCCCACTCAAATCTTTTGTGTTCATTTTTGATTAACAGTTTCAGTCATTGGGGAATTATCAGCAGCTTGGTAAAAGTTCAAAGCCCTTTGTGTGAAGAAAGACGGGTAAATGGTTTGGAGAGGAGGACAGAGCACAGAGTGGGGGAAGAAAGGAAGTGCATAGAGTGGATGAAGAGGTGAAAACAGATAGGAGGGGTACCCCGTACAGGATACATGAAAAAGAGTGATGATTACAAGGGTAGGTGCACTATGACCTATTACAACACAAGTTCTCAAATAGGTATTCACAGAACTCTTGCTGATAGTGATCAAGAGAAAGGTAAAGAGCGGTTTCCAGGTACTAAAATACAAAAAGGACTAGAAACAGGAGTAATAATTCTCCTGATAGGACTTTAGTCCTTAAGCAGTTGCAATTACAATAAGGAAATTATAAGATCTAAGTAGAAGAAGGTGCATTCATAAGACATGTTGCTCTCACTATGCTCCATACGATGAATTTGTCTTTGTAATTCACTTGACACTGCAGATAAGCAAGAAAAGGAACACCAAGCAAGGAAAGGAACAAGGATGTCACATGAATAACAAAGGAACACATAAAAAATACCACAACATGATGAAATATATTAAGTTTTAACATCAGTTTTGTGCATACTTGCTAGTCCACACTTCTTTTAGGTTCAGAGGTAATGCTACTGACCAAGAGAACTCAAACGGTTTAAAGCACACTCAAAGTAATTTTCTCCAGCTCTCTTTTGGTGAAAAGCATTTCACTGTTCCTTTAGCATGAACTGTAGGAAACAACTGGGCAAGTGTTTCCTGGAAGAGAATTTCTACTATAGAATTTGCAAGTTGGTCTGAAACCATCTAGCTTTGCTAACCTGTCAGATACATAAGGCATTATCATCAGCTTCTAAAATACTGAATGAAAGAAAAGAGCAAGAAAGAAGCTGAATAGTTTCTTTGTTCATGCCATTGCTTTAACCAGATCATTTGAGGCTTGTTCTAAGATGTTCTGAAACTGAACTGTTCTGTTCTGAAACTTTTATTGTTGTTTCCAAAATTTATATATAATGTCATATTTCAAATGGATATAAAGGCAGCTTTGGAAATCCCACATAAACCGTACGCTTGACATTTTGAATTCAAAAGAAATTGGATTACAATTCAGTTAAAATTAACATCGTGTTGCGCTATTCCTTTAAAAGGCACATGCTCTAACAAAAGTGACATCCTGCCATTGCTAGTGGTCTCATACATCACAACAGAAAATGTAGGGTAAAGTTCTTAGCTCTAAACAACTAAGTTATTATAATAACTTACCGATCTGGTCTAACATACTGAAAAAAAAGTGGAAACCTTTATATTTCTCTCTTTACTAATGCAATCAGCCTGTCCAAGCAACCAGGAACTTTCATTTATAGGCTCTGTCAGGACAGATCCATTAACACCTCGGTGATTGTAGCAGGATGAACACAGAATCCTATCAGATTTCTAAGATCAGGATCAAAGATACCCCAGTGAGCATGGTGTCAAACTTGCTACCACAGTATGGGTTCCACTACTATCAGCAGGATTACTAACAATGATTCCAGTTCAAGCAATGGAGCATCCAGACTGCTCAGTTCTGACAGTGCAGACCAGACCTCTGCTTACCCATGCAAGCCATACCTCTCCTTGCTTTCTATTGCAATACTCCATCGCCTCTCACTGTGCCCAGCCTTTCCCTACTCTCAAAGTGACACCCTCATCTTCTGAGGTGTTGCAATAACCCTAACTTGTTTATCTCCCACCATCCCACATCCCTACTGAAATACTTTCCTTCCCTAATCCTTTCCACAGCAGAAGCCTACAGGATATTCCTATGGCCTCTACCCCCTCAAACATGAGCACATTCATACAGATGCAGCTCATGCCATGGGTTCCCTAAAACCTGCACACCAGCACACAAGTGCTGCCTAGGTAATAAGCACTGGTACCTTGCTGGCAGCACACTATAGCTCTTAGGTGCTGACAGTACAAATTGTGATGTAGACCTCCTCTGGCTTGTGGACCACATTCTCTTGCCTACTTAGTTTAGAGTAGAAGTTTCACCAGTGCTGATCCTGCTGAAAAACCTGGGTCAAAGCTTTTAAAACTACAAATCATTATTTCAGAGAAGGGACAAGGAGCAAAAAAAAGCTCTGCCATCCAAAAACGTTACTGAAATCTGTACTCACTCAGCGATCACATAGACAATTTTCCTGAAATGCCTGTAATTGCAGCAGGGATAAAAATTCTCCTCTGCCACCTGCTTGGTACAAAATAAAGAGAGACCTTGCTTAGGCAACTGGAACTAATGGAGCTGAACGGATACCAGTGCCCTGTCAGCTTCCTTTACATTACAGATAACAGAGGAAAGAACTACTATCAGTGTGAATACATTCATCACTACTAAAGGAACAAAAAAAACCCCTTAAAAAACTAACAAACACCACACCTTAAACATATTTGTGTCCATATATGCTGTTTTCTCTATTGGAAGATTATACAGATTTATTTTTATTTCTAAGGCACTGAAATGTTTGCTGTATAACTTATCTTTCAGCACAGTAGGATAAAAAAAATTACAGAGAGCAAAACTTTACAGAAAAAGCAACAGAGAGAATGAATATATGTTTGTTCCAGAAGCTTTCATTGCTTACTTTCCTCAGGGGAGTGTAATGTGTAAGGGTTACTTTTAATGTGAGAAATAAAATTCCTACTGGCTACTCTCTGAATGCACCAAATTTAACAGGAGGTGACAGTTATGCTGATTTTCTTGCCATTGCTTTACTATCGGAGCTTATCTTGTTAGACAGTGTCCTAAAAGATACAGACCTAAGATTTCTAGAAGGCAAAAGAGAAAACAGGAGAAAAGAGAAAATAGAAAGCAAAATATTTTAAACTATGCATTCTACATAAATATTCTTATATATTAGTTTTGACCATTTTAAGCATTTCATCCTGGTAAAATTCACCCACTAAAAGGATAAGCTTAATGCTGCAACTGACATTGATTCCATTGGTGTACCATTAATATGTTTATGTTTATAGAATGTCTAATGACAGAAAACATAAAAATTACACTTCCATTTTAATTGTGTGGGATAGATGACAAGAAACTAGCTCATGAAATTTACAGCACATTTTGATGTTTTGGTGAACAACCAGCATAAGTCACACTGATCCTCTTAACCTCAGAAGGGAAGTCCATAAACTTCACAACTCATTTGTCTGGACTGTTCCTCACTCACAGAATAATACGCCCTTCAAAATAATAAGCAAACAGAGATGCAGAACATAAATAAAGATCCTTCTTAATAACTGTATTCCAGAAAGAAAGACTACAATGTGTCTAATGCATTGAAAACACAGAATTAAATTCCTGAGAGAGGTGTCCCTTGCAATCACAGACACAACAGAAATGCACTTCCAGTTCTTTAAGTTCCCTGAGTCTGCCTGTTCAAGTATTGAGGGAAAATGGAAAACCAAAATTTCCACAGAATGAAAAATTCTGATCCAAAACCAATGGCTTGGTTTTGGGGGGGGAGAAGTGTTGTTTGTTTTAAACAGGAGAGCTGTTCTCTCTTCTCCAAAGAGACAATAGAAAAAAGCAAGAGTTAAGAGTCCTTGCATGTTATGCACCCTTTTTTCCTTCCAAAGCCTGCACAATTATTTCACATCAGGTTTTATTAGTCTGAATCCTGACATCATTATGTACAGAATACAGTTCACTGGCATAATCCAGATCTACTGCTTAAATTGCTCTGAGAATAGATATGATAAGTCATGTTTTTGAACTAAAGAAATACAGCCTTCTCAAAGAATGTGTAAAGAGAGAATTCTTTTGTTAGCTGTCAGTGAGATTTTGCTATCTCTGTTAAATATATAATGGTTAGTGTCATAACGAAGATCAGCCATCGTGTTATGGCATTTATCTTCATGAGTGAAGAGAGGAAGGGCTACTGTGATTTATTCTGTCTCTCCTCATGAGACGATTAATGTCATAAGAGATTAGTCTTCAGTACTGACTTGTACACAGAATATAACACAGAGCTGGAGTGGGATGCTAAGCAGTTTTAATTGCCACAAGTTTGGAAGCCCACATTGCTTATATATGGCACGGTTGACAATTAGTCATCTAAAATTATCAAAAATAGAAGAATATTTTGCAGCTCACTAATTCATATCCACTTTGTGTCATTTATTTGCTCAGTCCTTCTTAACAGACTTTCCATGCAGTCCCTTCCCCCATCTCATGACCTAAGTCTACCCACACTTGTCCTCTTATACACATGATTTATTGTAAAACCGAAGTCCGTACTGGTGGTTTATATCAATTTTTGGTAGCATCTGTTTAAAGGTTTAAAAAATACACTATTTAACAACTATTACCAAGAAACATTTGTCACAACACAGGCAGATTAGTAGGTATATATAATGGCTCTGTATCTAAGTTTGTATAAGCTGTATAAACAGCTTTCCTCAAGATTTGAGAAGTTATGCACTCACCTCTTCCCAGCGACCTTGGAAAATAATCTGACCATCCTAAACTGAAGGTAATAATTTTTCAAAAGCTTATCACTTTGGAGAAATGCACATAGAATGTTTTGTTTACATGCTGCCCGCTTCTTCTTATGGAAGAAAATACTTCAAATAATACTGTAGTGAAAAAAGAATAATAAAACAACAAACCAAACCAAAAATCCACCAACATGATAAGCAAAATTTCTGTTAGAAAGAATGATTTTTTTCCCCAAACTAGAACATGAACATTCTGCATTTTCTTAAATCTTCTTTTCAGAATACTGCTTAATCAAAAAATCCCTTGACATAAAAGGGTTTTTTGTTAAAAACAGCAATTCCTTACCACTGGTGTACATCAAACAGAATGTATTATTAAATAGCTCTCATGATAAAGTATTATCTTTATCTAGGCTTCTCAAATATTGACTTAAACATTTTTATCAGGCTGTTAATCACATCCACATTCAACGTGAACAGCAAGTGAGACCAGACTTGACGGTCAGGTAACAGGGCAACATTATGGCAGGGAAAAAGTATTGTGAAAGCTAAGGACATTTCTTATTGATGGTAAGTGGATAGGAGAGAAAAATCAATGGGTCCTCATCAGTACAACTGTCTACCAGCTGGATGCGGATTTTCCTTAGAGATTAAAACCAATAGGAGTAATCACTTGGCACAGGTGAACAAATTTAATAGGACCTCCAGTCTATAAAGAAGAAAAGTGAACAGTGAATTCAAGGCTGGCGTTCATGAAGAGACAAAATGCTGACTGTTAAACCAACAGTTTGCAATCAGATCTCAAAACAAAATACACAACGTGTCTTTCCCCATGGGGGTACAATCTAAAACTGTTCAGGATAATCTGTAGTTGTTGCGAAGATTCCAAACTCCTGACTGCCTAAAGGAATTATTTCAAGCTGCAAGACTGGCTGACCCCTCTAAGTCAAGCTGGACTGGACTGACCAGGTTACAGTGTGAAATGACCGTCAGCCACACACATCTTGCAACTACCACCACCAAACGCCAGAATCACAGCAAAGTAATTGGTCAACAGAGGGGAATCACAGCGGATTTTATAAGGGAATGTAAATGCAGAGACTTCTCATAAAGCTGGGCTTCCTGTTCAAGATCAACTTCTATTTTTAGGGGTCCCTAATATCATTGTACACTTCTTATCCTAAGACCCCTCACTATACACTGAACAGATAAACTGTCACCTTACAGGATGGTAACCGTAACCCAAGAAAAGCAAACAAAGAGAGTAAAACATGGCTATCATACAGTATATTCTGTCAAGGGTTCTTTGTTTTTTCTATGAGAAACAACACAGGTACACATGAAAATCTGAGTTTTCCCAGTCACATCTCCTCAGCAAAAGCAGGACTAAAAATTGTCAGCTCCAGGAAATGCTAGTGGCATATAAATTCAATGTCTATGGGGTTTAGGCACAGAATTTTGTATTTAATATTTTAGAAGTTGATAATAATACATTTTAGCTGTATGGAAGAATAATCTATTTTGGCTGTAGGGAAAAATTACAGTGTCTCAGCTTGGGCTTCTGGTGTAACTACTGACTTCATACTGTACCTTTGAAAAAATCAGACTCACAGAATCACTGAAGTTGGAAAAGACCTCCAAGATCATCAAGTACAACCTTTGACCAAACACCACCTTGTGAATTAGAGCACAGCACTGAGTGCCATGTCCAGGAATTTTTTGAACATTTCCAGGGATGGTGACTCCACCACTTTCCTGGGCAGTCTGTTCCAATGCTTAAACATATTTCAGGGAAAAATTTCATCCCATTGTCTAACCTGAACCTCCCCTGGTGCAGCATGAGGCCATTTCCTCTTGTCCTGTTGCTGGTTTCCTGGGAGACCATCCCCAACCTGGCTACAACCTCCTTTTAGGTGGTTGTAGAGAATAAGGTCTCCCCTGAGCCTCCTTTTCTCCAGAATAAACAACCCTTGCTCTCTCAGCTACTCCTCATCACACTCGTGCTCCAGACCCTTCCCC
>WEKY01030187.1:15279-25995 GCA_013390045.1 Picathartes gymnocephalus
ATCCTGAGCTCGCCTCTCCCTGCCCTGCTGGGAGCTGGGCTGCTGCTGCCCTGCCCCTGCTGCTCCATCGGCACTGCTCTGGGTTTCACTGCGCTGCAGCCCCGCTCCCCCTGCCTGCCGAGGCGTCCTGCCGTCCCAGCTTGCTGCTTTCCGAGAGTCCTGCTGGGGCACTGGGATCCACGGCCCCAGGGGGTTTGTGAAGCAAAGCCTCTCTCTCTCCCATCCCTCCCCGTCCCGGCCGAGCCGCCATTGCCACGCGCTGCTGGAGCTCGCGCCACAGCGCCCCCTGCAGCCACGGGGGAATCATCGCACCTGCCCTGCCCACCCAGCGCCACCAGCGCCCCCTGCCGGCTGTGACCATCACTGCACCCAAGGGGACAGTGCCTGCAGGCCCAGAGGGCTGGGACCGGGTTCCTGGTTCTGTTTTGTTGTTAATGCCATAAGAGTTGTTGTTTGTTTCCGTTATTATAAATACTAGTAAAGAACTGTTATTCCTGTTCTCATATCTTTGCCTGAGAGCCCCCTAATTTCAAAATTACAATAATTCAGAGGGAAGGGATTTACATTTTCCATTCCAAGGGAGGCTCCAGCCCTCCTTCAAACCAGGACAGGGACAGTCATACACTGCTAGATTTCAGCACTAGTGTGAAACTGGAGATCTTTGTTGCACAAAATTTCACCAGAAGGGGCAAATCTTCTAAGCAAAAAATGCTCTACAGTGAAAGAAATCCACGAACACATATTCATTAATGAAAAGCTACTCTTTTCATACTTGTTCTCTTGTGTTTCCCCTCCCCCAAGCTCAAGAACCCAAAAACCATTCATGGTTTTCTTGGACCTACCTCAAAGCAGCTCTAAGATCAAAAGGCATTATTAAAGCTAACTTCCCTACTTCTTTGAAATTATAAAGACTTGAGTTCATACCTTGTTAGGCACTGAACAAACTTCTCTTGCAGATGATGCATTCATTTATAAAGTCTCTCCCCTGTCTGGATTCTCTGCCAACTAATATAACTAATATGTACATCAGCACTCAATTTCCAAATTAGATGTCACCTTATTTTGTTTACTATTCCATGAAACTTGCTCGAACTCTGGACCACTCTCAGATTTAGTTGACAAATTTAGGTCAACCAAAACTGTCAATAGTTTTTTCCTTACCCTCTCTAGTAGAATTTAAACAGTAGGATTATTTATCAGATTATTTGTAAATGGAGGGGTTTGGGACCCAAAAAACATCCTCTGACACACATACAAATTGCCTACATACATCTTGTTTCCACACAAAATCCAGCTAAAGATATCAGCATATTATCAGCACTAATTTCAGATGGCTCAAGAGGCAGATGACTTCTTAGCTTCAGGTGCATAGGGGAGACTTATATTGGTTTTATTACATTTTAGCTTCTTAAAAGAGCTTTTCTCCATGCTTTGAAACAATGCTGACTATAATTTTCTATTTCCATTGACTAGTTATGGTTTAATTGCCTTCCTTCTGAGTCTACCAGACAATGAAGAGTGCTGTTCAGGAACCTGCAAGCATTGCTAGGCAGAGTGCCAATGCACAGATCTAAAGAAGTGAAAGGAAGCATAATTTAGTGTATAGAGTGGTAAAAGAAACAACACAAAGATCCTACAGATTTCTCAAGAGTTATCACAAGTTAACCCCCTCTCCAAAAACCTTATGTCTTTTAATGTCAGAGAACATTTTTAGTATGTGAGTGCTTGGGCAGTTAAATAGCCCTCAAATAAAAATTGAGGTAATGTATGTAGCCACTCAGTTACAAGAAAATAAATATATACAATTCAGCTCATATAGTCCAGTTTCAAGCCCTGATTAGTCTACCTATCTGATTCCTTTTTATTTTGCCTCAAAAATAATTAGGTGAAAATCAGAAATAGTACATAAAGTGATGAAATTCACAGATAAAGTAAAAGGGGAAAAAAAAAATCTCATCTTTCTCCTGATCTTTGTAAAACCATCAGGCCAGCACAATGCTACAGAGAAAGCAACAAGGAAAAAATCAACACAAAACTGCCATTTAGACTGTTCATCTACTCTAAGTCATGTCAGCTGTTCACACCACCTTTATTTACCTAGCTTTAGTAACAGTTTCAGTGCCCTTCCAGATCTTTTAGTCTCTCAGCAACTAATCTGAGCACAATGCTAAGATTCTGATACTGTTTGATTTCTACAGTTGCCCTCCCCTCCTTCCTCCCCCCAGTTTCAGGAATATGGCACAGTACTTGGATGTCTTTTAAAAATGTCATAATAGGAGTAGTATTTTTTTTCTTAGTTTGCGGGCTGGATTTGAAAAGTAACTTATTATACTATTCATACTATAAAAACCAAATGTTCATATTGTAATGCTTTGATTTACTGCAAGAAAAGTCAGATCACCTATCTTCCTCCTTTAGCTTTCAGAAGGGAAAAATATGAAAATGTAGAACTTCATAAAACACCGCCTCCTAAGTTTACAAATGCTCAGAATACATCTGATTACCCAGAAGATTTGGCAACATAAAAGAGTCCCTTCTTCCATTTAAAGTGGTACTCCTTGTGCATTAACCTGTTCTTCAAGGTGAAATACACTACCACAATAACATCCAGTGTCACAGAAACAGCCACAACAACTTCACAAACTATAGCTACAAATCATATCCATTGTTTCGAAAATAATCTTCTGTGATTCTTTCAGATGGAAACTTTCTTACAACAATGCAAATAAAACTGAAAATTCATTGAAGGAACCAAAGTGTAGAAGTCCTTGGAAACACAACATACTGTGCTCTTTCAACGAAGCACATAGATTTTAATTTGTAACTTCTGTATTTTGTGAATTCTGCATGTGACAGATAACTCGCAAGGAGGAGGTGGGTTGGGCTTTGTCCCCCTGCATGAATTTCCAAACTCAGAGCTTCACGCCAAGGGTCTTAAATCTACCTCAATCCTCCACTGCCTATTAGCCTACTTAAACTTTACTGTCAACTATTGTCTTCTGCTTTCCCCAGGAGCACTTAAGTATCTCTTAACGTCTTTCCAAACACCATCTGTAAAAGCCGAGCAAACTTTCTAGTATGTACTAGATGGTGTTGATGTCTTAATAACTAAGGGACTTTTCCAAATCAGTGAGCTCAGATCAGCAATCAGAAAGAACAAACATTTGATCTCTGACATAACTGACGTCACATTGTGTATCTTGCAAAAACTGCTAACAGGCCCTCCTTTTACAAAGTGAAATGGCCCCATTAACTTCTCATTACTTTGTAACAGTCTGAACGCATACAAAGCAGAAAGGCATACTCGTGCATAGCCAAAGAAGACATTCCAACTGCTACTTACATTTTCACAATTCTAATTTCACGTGCCAATAACAGTACTTTTTAGAAGACTAGCAAGATTTCTGTAAAGCCATCTGGAATTACAAATTAATAAAAATTGTCAAGATGGGATTTTCTTCGAAGCAACTGAAAGAAGGAAACATCTCCATGCTATATACAACAGTATGCAACGTAAGTTAGGGTAGTACCACAGTGAAGGGCACAGGTAGAAGACTTGGCAGAGCCCACAATCAGAGTTTTGCTCCTTTACTTTGGCAACTTTGATGTAGAAATGGACTATTGTTATTAACACACACCAGACACTGCACTTTGAGATAAAACCAACACATAATGCATCCTGTCCAATAAAATACTGCAGTGCACTGAGACAAATGGTTGACAAGGAGAGCAAAATGCACGAGGAGAGGGAAAATTCTTCTACATTTGTCTTTGATGGTACATCCAAAATAGAGTGACAGGGATCACCTAACACTGTGGTCATGATTTTTTGAAAGGAAAGCAAAGCAAGCTGCTTCACTCGTATGAGCAGCAGGTAAGACCCATGGGGAATGAAATCTCATGTATGACAAAAAGGACAGTAGTGAAGGTGTCAATTTCTAAAGAAATAGCACAAACAGAGATGCAAGCAATCCCACCTTGCTGGGTTGGGAATATATATAAAAGAGGAACTTGGTCAAAGCAAAAGCTTTAGTAACCTAAAACTCCACAAATAGTCATTTGAGAAAAGAAAATTAGGTCAAATGGACCTTGGAGAGGATAAAGTATAAAAAGAATAGACTGAACACATAAGATAAAAAGCAGACGACAAGTTACTTTGATAAGAAATATGTTTGTAACAACAAGAACTTCACAATAGCTGTACTGCTCTATTTTGAAACCTTTATCTTTTTACTCGTCTTTTTTTCCATGGCAAAAGGAGGTCAACCACTCTCAAAACTGCTATGCAAACTTAACTTTACACATAACTTTACAATAGAGGCAATAATAAAAAATGGTAATAGGAGTTCTTTGCTTTAAAGAACATAGAGATTTTTGGGTGGACAACATGAAAAAGCTGTGGTTAAAATAATTTGCATGCGCTAAAATGGCATAATTTGCCCATCAGCTCTACACTGGTAACTCATAAATGGGAATTATTTAGGCCATTTGCATATTAGCATGTGATTATTCACACCAAAGTTTGCAAAAGGATATGTCATGGAAACACTGAACTCAATGCATTAGTGGATTATTATGATCTTCAAGCTCTCTCTGCTTTCTTCCCCAAGTCCTGTGAGTATAACTTTTGTACATATAGCTTTTAATGAATTCTAGCTAAATTAAGCTGTTGAGCAGTTAGATTATCTAAGAAATTCAAGCATTTTAAAATCACATTTTTGTCTCCATTTGAGGGCAATTCAAGAGTTGAAGATTGGAAGAGATTACCTTGGATGATGTGACAAGTAATATTTGAGATTCTTTTGATAGATTAGACAACTGTTTAAAAAGTAGTTGATACTGTCTTGAAGGAAGGAAGAGACCTGGTTACTGCCATGCCTTCTCCTGGTTTCCATTGAATCACTGTGTATCACTCAGAGTGGCTATCTGCAACAATTTCATCTGGTCCAGGCTGGTGCTACTGTGGTCCTGCCTCCCAAGCATGCATTTGCTAGCACTGTTATTATGCACCAGTGCTACTCCTGCCCCAAGAGAACTCACCTAGACAATTAAACTAACAAAAAAAGTAACCTACCGCGGAATATTAACCGTAATGGAACTCCTTGCAACAGCTTTGATACGGTCATTCCTAAGATCTGAAAGAAACTTGGGAGGGAACGAGGAAGGTAATGAAAGCTGTTGGACCCTTGATCCACGATGGAGGAGAGACCAATTGCCTCAGTTGTTTCAATCACTCACATTCTTATGCATAACTTTAGAGTCACCAATGCACTAGTGATAATGCCATAAGACAGATGGAAAGAAGTGTTAGCAGCAGCGCCCGATGGGCCAGGCAACAGCACTCAAACTGAGTTCAACATTAGTTTGAGGGAAATAGAAATGCAGGGCTAAGGTTAGACTCCCAAATATACATATAAATATACAGCAACTTGTTTTTCAGGTGCCTAGCTTGTGTGAAAAATAAGATCACTCAAGAATGGGTATAGAAATATGATGTAAGCACCAAATTCAAAAGTTGTGTATAAATTCAAGATGAGAGATTCTCTAAGTTACTCTACTGAGTAACAAAATCTACTACAACCAATTAACCCCACATACACTATTTTCCTTCAGGAAAGCTAAAACTGTATTTAGTAGAGGTTTTCCTTGGACCCCCTACAATTTAATTTTGGTTAGCATTTAATTGAAAGCTCACTTTACTCTTGAAAAATATTTGAAAAAGCTGTCTTGTACCAGCCTCAGCAGAGAACAAATCCTACATCACCAAAATTCCTTTGATTAAATTAAGAGCTCTCAGTTTCCTACAGAGCAGAAGTTCCTCAGATATATTTCCAAAATCACTCACAAAACTGTAGAAAAGGAAACTATTATCCCATTTTATGAAATGCCCTATAAAGCACAAAAGCTGGAATCTTCTTGGTTTAAAGAAGCTTTCTAATAAGTTTCTTTTTAAACCACAGAGAAAGCTTCAAGGGATAAAAGAACAATTTCAGAAGCTACATAGGACAAAAAACTCAAAAACCATGATTAATACAACAACATGAATTTCTGAAACCAATTCAGTAAAGAACTTCTCAGCATGCAAGGAAATAGTGCTATTTGTCAGAGCTCCTGTCATCATACCAGGATACGTATTTTGCAGCCACTAGAGTAAAACTGCAATATAGAAACCAAAAGTACTGTCAGAATTTTTATAAAGTTATTCCATTCTCTGACTGGAATGTGGCTGCTTAAATGTAAAGGTTACTACTGCCCTTACAAGGAACCATATATTTCTGTTCTCCAAGCCATGTCGTGGATGGACAGATCAGAATGAGCAAGTGACTACTTTTTTCCCCAACAATATGCTTTGGCACTCAGCTGAATTATGAGCATATTTGCCCTGTAATATACAAATCCAAACCACATCAACACACATACCTACCCTGGTGACATCAAGCAACATGAGGTGTATCTTGGTAAGAAACACGTACAGTTGTTTTAAGGTATCCACACCTAGTCACAGAATTTTTAAATGGCAATACAACTGTTTTCAAATAAACCTTTATAAGTAGTTATTTCCAGCCAAATGACATAAGCAAATTGTTTTCCAACAGTTTTCACTAGCTAAACCAAATTGAAAAACCTGTCCCTGAACAGTTTTGGCAGCAAGAAAGTAAAAGGAAGTCATTACTAGATGTTTTTGCCAGTTCAGAAACACTATTACTCTTCAGATGTTGTTTATACTCCACATATAGTTGCACCACTTTGAAAATTTTTGTATTAAAAAAATTCTAGTCAATAAACAATATAGAAGCACCACAGTCTCCCTCCCCAGGAATTTCTTTGCAAATGACTAGCTGGATTTCTTTAAATAAGCTAGCTGGAAATATTACAGGAAAATTCAAAATCTTAAGCTATCACTCTAAGTAAAGAACATATCTGCACATAAATTAGCCTTTTCAATTAAAAAGTGTCCATGTACATGAGAACAGGACTTAAACCAAAAAGAAGACAGTTTACCACCAGCAACAAGGGTAAGCAGTGGGTGATCACTTCGTAGAAAAGCCATACACAGCCTGACACCAGAACCTGTGAGCTTTTCCAAGGAAAATGAGTCTGAGTTTCCCCACAAATTAAAAGGTCTCTGAATTCTTGAGAGGCTTAAATAAGAATCTCCTTCCTTCACACAAAAGCCCTTTGAAACAGTATCTCCACCTCTCACTGCATCATTGTGACTGAGTTGGAATCATCATTATAATAATTAGGTTAGAAAAGGCATCCAGTATTATCTGTAAGTCAGTTAACAGCCCACACCATAGTTTTCAAAAAGTAAAAACAGAGCTTTCAGTATTTAGAAAGAAAAAACCCACACCACTAATCACAGTTTTTGCTCAATGCATGCTGTTTTATGAATCGTTAACTAGAAAAAGAACAAGATCCTGACAAGATGAAACACAGCTATTAATATTATAAAGATTCCATAGACTGAAGTGAAAAAACCCCAACAATTCAGTCAATGCATTCTCCCAAGAACAGAGTGTTCTTACAATTTAAGGTGTACAATGCAATAGCCTATTTTATTATATTCCTTACCTGGCATTAATCCACTGGAACATCTGATTAAATAAATTAAATACCTTTTTCAGCCTATGATTTTACTGGCTACTGGATTGGGGGTTTTTAGTCTGAGATGACAAAGATCAGTATGCCCAACAGCACATATTTTAAATGTGTTAACAGAAAATTGCCTTTCAATTTCAGTTGCTGTTAACAGTCTGCAGCCCCTGAACCTCTGTTTTCTATCTTGTTCCTGGGAATACGGAGCCTGATGATTAGCCATGTGAGAGAAAAGTGATATTCATTAAAATTGCATTCTAGCTGGCTATGCTTTTACTTTATAGAAATAAACTGGTCTTCATTTTTTCTTGCAATATGGCAGCATTATAAGAGCACTGAGCTGTAGCCCAGCACCAGTAACTACAGACAGCCAAATAAAGGGCAAGAGTGCTGTGACACAAGAGCCAGACAGGCAACCCTGCCTGCTTACCCTTCATCATCATTCCAGCAGCAAGGATAGCCACAGAACAGATGGTCCCTTCACTGCAGGAGCAGGTGCAGCGGGTCGTCACAAAAATGGTGATGGTGGCGTGAACAATTTTCTTGCAGAGCACGGTATTACTCAATGCTTCTAAAAGGTAGCCATTAGCTTAAGAAAACCATTAGTTTTAAATCAGCTAAAATCCTTTACTGAGGTTTACTAGCTCTGGTTGGTGTGTTTGTGTCTGAGTTAGGCATGCATGTGCAAAGGTGACAGAGAGGAAGGCACTTAGGCACTAAGATGCCTCACAAGGCCAGGCTGAAATTGTAAAAATTTAAAAAAATCTGCTGTTAACAAGCAGTGACTAATACTGGTCTGGCATAAAAGCTGAAAAAAACTGGACATTATCCATATCTCCCTGCAAAGCAAAAGGTTTTCAGTAAAAAGCACTGGTTTGGAGATATGGATCTGAGCTTGCAGTTTTGTTCCCGAGAATGAAGGAGTTGCTAGGTGATGGCAAAATGAGGGTATGACAGAAAGAAGACACACAGATTTAACACAGCAGCGGATGGCAAATCCATCTCCCCCCACAGGGGTAAGCTGGTAGTCAAGCTATGTTTTTTTGGTAGATGCTTCCCTTGCGAGTTTCTCCAAATCACAGCAAAAATTATGTGGTTTTCTAATTAATCTAACTAATCAGAACAATTACTTTTATAACTAATCCTTGATTCCTTGTTCTATCAAAAAATGTTGGTAGAAATTTACAGTAGATGCCCATTTTGGTACACCTGTCTCTGAGAAACCTCTTGCATCAATGGGCCCAGCAGGGCACAGACTTTGGTTTGGAGGGATCTTCTTCTGTACCATTGAGTTACAAGGTAGCACAGGTACTCTGCATAACAAATACAGCTACCAAGAACTGACATGTAGCAGGCTGGGGGGACAGAAGAAGACTCTCCAGGGGTATTTCATACCTGCATGGCATGCATCTCTGTGGGGGTGTGTACCTTTCTTTGCTCAGAAATCAGTCAAGGCTCCTGGAAGTCTGTCTCTCTGTCTCTCACTTTGTTCATTTCCTTTGCACTGTTTGTGGCCTCACAGCAAGGAGAAACCCAAATCTAGCTAAAAAGCGTTCTTTCACTTTAAAGACTTTTATGCATAAAACAGACAGGAAGGGTGCAAGTGAACACAGTGAGCAATTTGGGATGGGAAACAAAGTAAAAATAAAGAGCAAAATAGGCAAGAATGGAAGAGAGAGACTCCACAAGAGATTGTGCACAATGGAACTGGGAAGAAAGGAGGAATGGGAAGCAGCAGTGGATGAAGAGCAAGGGAACCAAACTAGAAGGAAAATACATGTTAACAGGAAACACATGCATAGGCAATTATTTCTGCTTTGGTCTGCTAAAAACAGGCCTTCAGTGCCATTAAAGTTGAATGGTCAAAAGGATACTGAGGGGGAAGGGAAAAAATATATTTAAAAAGTGAATAAAGAGCTGATAATTACATTGTAAGAGAGCAAAGAAAACAAACTGTTTTACTTTCTTCAATTAAGAAAAAAAAAAAAAAAACCCAAGCAAAAAACCCCCAGGCATATTTTAATGAGCCTCTGTGAGGAATACAAGTACAGCAATATTTGCAGATGGATCAATCTGAACTATTAACTGTATGCATAGCTATGGCTAAAACAAAAGCAACAATACATTTTGAAAAATTCAGCAAGATATTAAACACTGCATGTACTACAGTACATGCTGTCAATATTGGAAAACATCCTCCTGCATGGTTATTTCAAATATATTAATCTTTAGTAGAGATGCTGGTGAAGCATATTTTAAAATTTGGTCAGGCAACTAAGATTGAATCACTGTTCACATTTGTGATGACCCTACAAATGGTGTTTTGCCAAGCAAAACAGACACATCTGGAAGTCTAAGTACACACTGATCTATAGCAAAATGTTATATTTGCATATTCTGTTTGGATAATTTGACGGTTACAAAAAGAACCTCTGAACTAAGGGAAGCAGTCAAAGGAACAAGATGTGAACCTCCACTTTGCAAAAGTTCTGTGTTTCACTGTTCTTGCAAATTGGACAAAGGCATAAGTTTCAATTTCTTTCCTACCTCTGTTACCAGGGTCCAAAATGAACTTCGTGGGGATGAGAAGCCCAAACACAATAAAGCAGAAAAGGTTTAAGTGAGAGAAGCTATCTGTGCAATACCTTTTTTTATTTATAACAGAGGGCCTTTACCATGGGCACCTAGTGCTCATGCACCCTTTCTTGTCCTCTGTCATTATACCACACAAAAGAAATCACAGGTTAAAGAAAACAGAAAACAAAAAGATTATATGCATAGGTTTTTCTTCCAAGTCACATACAAGCTTAACTATAGCCCCTGAGATATAAACACAAGCTATCACCACTGTGATTTATATCTCATGGTCACAGCTCCAGCAAAGAGCATTCATGTGTGAATTTTAGTACAGCAGTTCATAGGATCATAGAATGGCTTGGGTTGGAAGGGATCTTAAAGATCACGTTGTTCCAACTCCACTGGCATGGCACCTTTCAGTAGGCCAGGTTGCTCAGAGCCCCATCCAACCTGACCTTGAGCACTGACAGGGATGTGACATCACAAATTCTCCAGGCAATAAGTTCCAGTGTCCCATCACCCACATAGTAAAGAATTTCT
>WEKY01030188.1:0-11404 GCA_013390045.1 Picathartes gymnocephalus
TCCAGGTGGTTTTTTCAAACCACGACACTCAAACAGGACAAGCTGTCTTGTAGTGAGNACGACACTCAAACAGGACAAGCTGTCTTGTAGTGAGTTATTTTGGCACCATGGGGTTAACACTGGTCTGGCATCTGGAAGATAAGCTGGATTTCTGACTGACAGACACCTCGCTTTACAAGCTATGAAAGCTACACCAAATTCTCACAAAGCAGAAATTTTCTCTAGGTTTCCCTGGAAATGTGTGGAGTTTCTCCCCAGAGCAGGGATGCCTGCTTTGCGGTTACTCCCCTGGAGGTTAAGTGAAAGAAATCTGTGTCCATTATCGTCATTTCGGTGGTAAGTTACATCTGACTCCTAATCAATACTATTTCTTTTGCTAGCTTTAATATAGGTACCTTGATGTCATGCACTGGTCTATGTTATGCTGTAATGTACTAGTAGTTCCTTTTAGTTTTATACTGTGTGGTAAGTGATTCTGATTAAGATCTTTCATCTGTTATCTCCTGTCTGTTTAATAAATAATTCATTTTAGAAATAGACCTGATCTGCCATCCTTAGAACTTGCAGGCCGGAGTGATTTCTTAAATTTAAGCTGTTGCCAAAAATCTGAGGCTAAGGCAGGGCTTGTCTGAAGCTCCCACTCATTCCCTGACATTTAGTGAAACTGCAAAACCCCTAAAAGTTTAAGATGAGCACTCAGCTCACTGCAGATTTAATCTCTCATACAGCACAGACCCTTATACTTCATTCACCCAGCTCTCTGTATGAAGAGGCCACTGACTTATGCCATATGCTGCCAAAAAGTCATCCACCCTCATTCGAAGATATCTATAGAAAGCACCGTTTTGCCTCTGAATTACCTTAACTGTTTTGTTCCCATATCTCTAAATTGTGTGATTAAATCTCCAGGCTTTAGTTCTTACCACACCTCTCTGCAAGCAGAGAGACCTCTTTGTTCAAGGCTTTCCCCTTGAGAAGGGACATACACATCCTGATGCTTCTCAAGCTCTTCAGTCTGAGCTAAGTTAGCTTTCTGAGCCTCTCACACTTTTATTGTTAATTTTAAAGCAGGAAAAAATGTTTCTCTACACTCAATTTTTCAGTAATCTGTAAATATTTCATGAAGCATGATAGTACACCACCAGAATAGTATGCAATGTATTAGCACCACTCTTGCCATATAGGGAAGCAACAACCAGCTCCTTTACTCCTGCCCCTTTGTCTCATTTACAAGCACAAGACTGAATAAGCCTTTTTCACCACAGAGTTGTAATTGGAAGATCACGATTTCTTTGTCCACTAACACTCCCACCCCTCAATCCTTTTTGGGTCTGGCTCAGCCTGCATTACTAAGCAATTAAAAGTGCTCTTCTCAGTCAGCTGCTGCTCATCCTTACCTACTAGTCCACTAAAAACAAGAGGATTGGACAATGTCAATAATGTGTCAGTAGTAATCACAAAAAGCAACAGTATGCATGAAGAGCAAGATAAGAGCAGACGGTTTCAAATTTTGGTATTAAAAAATAAATAAAACAAACATACTGCTGAGTTTTCAATGGTTGTTTTCTCAATTGTCTCAGCTTTTCCCACAAAGTGTTTAATGTTGCTGATGATTTCTGGGATTTTTTGATTTTTGTTTAGGTGATAATATATGAAAATATCCTACATTGCAGAGCATCTGAGTACCCGTATCTGGAGTTGTTTCAACGCACACACCTCATGCTTTTTCTGGAAGTTTTACAGTATATCAGACATCATAATTATAAAACAATGCACACACCTAATCTTTATTTCTCTAAATTGCTATGGTTAGCAGCTGTGAAACTTGTCATATCATATACTAACTAATTCGTTCCCAGAATTCATGCAAAATTACTCAGACCTCCCCCAGATAATCTTCAGCGGACTACACAGGATTTCAGTCTTGAATCAATTCAATATCAACTGTCTCACTTGAGTTTGCCAACAGTGGCGTCTATCAACTCTGATTTTGTCAATACATCTGTTAGAACTTGGACTGAAACCAAACTCATTCCATATCTGCCATCAAACAGGCAAGGAATCTAATTATCTGGCAAGATTTCAAATATTAAAAGGGAAAGGATTGTCTATTCCATTACCAATTCCCCTAGACACCCATTATCTTATTAAAATAATGCTTTTTAATAAGTAAGATTTGTTAAAGTGGTTTGTGACATTACTAAAGTGGGGAGTATAAGATGATTTATAATCTACAAAAAATCTACCATGTGCCTGTTATACTGTCCATTAACCACAATCCTATTTAAAGCAGCTAAAATGTCACTACAGTTTCATTTCTATAAAAACTGTGAACTGTTCCTTGAAGAGTTTCAGCCTCAGGTAAATCGTGTAAGACATTTGGCATGTTATTCAAGGTATAGCTCATTTTGTTAACTATTATCCCTGTATGCATACAGTAAGCTTGTGTAACTTTTTGGTCTGAATATCTAAAAAAAGAAAAAAAATGTAATTAATAGAATATCTGCTACCAGTTTCCTTATACCATGACCAGAGGTCAGCAGTTTTGACCTGGATCAGACTAATAGTGGCACTGAGAAAGAGAATCAAAGAGCCTGGTAGCTTTATCAGTACTATCTTTTACTGCAGTGACATGTTTATCATCATACTCCTAAGATGACATAATAAAAATGAATAAGGGAGCTAGAACTGGTGAATAAGTGATCTTGAACCTACTGCCTCCACCGCAGAACAGGGGATACCAGCAGCTGGTGACACCCAAGCTTTCAGGACCAACCCCTCACGATGAGTATAAGGCAAGCAGAGCAATACTTATTAGATTGTCTATGTCTGTGCCAACACATATGTCTGTACATTGCCATTTTGATGCAGAAGCATGTATAAAGGAAAAGTTGCTTGATCAGATTTCTGCTGCTCACACAAAGCCGTGTATAAATTAATAGGTACCTTTAACCTCGCACTGTATATATCTACTAGTAGGTTTTTTTGTCTTTATTCCTGTGTAGTATTATTTTAAGTCTTATGTCTGTTAGTTTTATGTCTATTAAATAAATAATTCATTCTATAATAGACCCAATCAGCCATTATTAAAGAACTTGCGAACGAGAGTGGGTTTTTGAGGTGCTGGCCACCTCAATAAAGCTACTTCCTGCTGCCAGAGGCCTGGACGAAAGGCAGGGACTTATCTAAACCTCCACATCCGTTCATAACAGGAGGAAACAGAAATCATCCATGATTCTTATCACCAATGGTCATAAACCTTAATAGGGTCTCATGAAGCTTCAGTTGTGCCAAAAAAGATGAGGTTGTCCTCCCACATGAGCTCCAGTAAGACACCTGTACCTGCAAAAAATCCTTATCTTTTTTCATAAAGCTATTCTGTTCATCCAACTGGCTTCTACTCTTAGGAAGGAATGCAATCCCAGAAGCTGCTGCAAGGAGGGCAGCTACAGTGTCTTCTCTAGAACCAATGTACTGACAATTCAAGTGTTTCCAAACCCTGCACCTCAAATCCAGGTTTAGTTCACTGGTATAAAGGTGCATGAGAGACTGATAGAAATGATTACTGGCTCAAAACAACCAAAGTGTGTGTGTGTGTGAGGGGGCAGGGCAAGGTCTGTGTAAAGTGGGACATGCACTGCGCCACCTCTCACCCCCCTGGAGCATCTAGTCCAGCCCAGAATGGCTGTCAGTCATTGACACACCAGAAGCAATGCCCCACACCCCACCCCTGGAGCCCCAATGACCGGAAGCCCCACTTGGAGGCCAGAGCAGATAAAAACCATTGTCCGGAGGTGCACGTGGTTGCATCCCTATTGTCCTTGGATTTTATGCCAGCTGAGACCATGCTAGGATCCAAGGCAGTAGCTATATCTTGCTCTTCTCTCGCTTTCTCTTCTTTTCTACTCCTAATTTCCTATTGAAATATGGGTAATTTAAGGTTGGATGGGTAGAGTTTGCTAAATCAATGCTTTGTGAAATGCTTTACTTTGAATGTTTGGTTTAAATTTGCCAAATTCCCGATCTTCTAAAGTTTGCCAGTAAAGTTTGTTTTTTAACCTCCTGGGAACTTTTGTTGAGTTCTCCTTTGAGCTCACTGGAGGTAAAAGTAGCACCTTAACCCCCTTTTAAATAAACTCGCCAAGCAAGGACTGGGGCTCAACATTTTTGGTACAAAGGTCTCATTAAAAATACTGTATTCGATCTGTTATGTAGATTAAAATGTCTACTTCTAATTGGAAAACCATAAGCTCTGCTCTGTGTGCAAGAGGTATATTTCGGAAGCTCTGCTGTGTTAATTTGATGATTTAAGGATTTAATGCAATTAACAGGTAAGTAAACTCATTGCTCCTCTTGTACACTTAAGTGACAGACGTTGCCTCCTTCATCTTCCAGACATGTATGATTACATCCCTAACTGTGAAAATGTACTCATTAGATTTTTATTTTTAAATTCAATTTCCTTTCCAAGGCAAAGGCTGTTTTGATTTATTTGAAGCTTTGAAGTAATTTCTCCTCACCCTTGCCAAAATTATTGGTAAGGCAAATAAAACTTTCAGAACTTGAACTAATTTGGTCACGACAAAAGACTTCCACAACTGATGTGTGCTGCTCCTATTAGTAGTTCATTCTATACCAAACATAGTAGATATCATATGAATAAACTTTTCCTCTTTTACCTTGAACATGTTAAAAACATATCAGACTTCAGGAGCTATTTAAGGAATGGGTTAAAATACAGATTTTCATTGCAGACACACTAAAAATAAAATCCATCCTCATTTATTTTGGGGAAGGATCAGGGAGCTAAAGGCAAAAGGGAACAGGGAACTAAGCAGAAAGCACACAGACACTTTCAGCTTCTCCCTGTGTCACCTATTGTGGCAGGACATCCCCCCCTGCCACAGAAGAGCTTATCTGCTCTTTCCATCAGCTGGTGCAATAGCTCCGGACATTCTCCCCCCCTCGCATGAATTGGTGAGGTAACCCAGGCCAGACATATGTCCAGCAGTGAGTTATCACTGGAGCCAGGGAGGTGAGATCCCCAGCTGACAGTAAACATCTCGCCTTGAGGGCAAGATGTAGAGAGATAAGCTGGAAATTCCTGACTGAGACACACTTTACTAACTATAAAAGCTACACAAATTTTCAAGGAGGTAGAAGCCTCCTACACACACCCTGGAAACGTGCAGGACTTGTCCCACAAGTTCAGATGCAAATTCTGCAATTACTTTCCCTGGGAATTAAGAGGAAGGGTCCTATGTGTGCCCCATCAGCAATTGGATGGTAAGATACATTGAATCCTAATCTATATTATTTCTTTGCTAGCTGTAATAATAGGTACCTTTATCTATTGTGCACTGTATTTCATCTACTAGTAGTTCTTTTTGGTTTATTCCTGTGTAGTAAGTAATCTGTTAAAGTCTTATGTCTGTTAAATTTGTGTCTATTAAATAAATAATTTATTTTGTAATAGACCGAATTGGTCATTATTAAGAACTTGTGAGCGAGAGCGATCTGGGGTGCAGGCCACCCCAAACAGAGCTACTGCCATAAATCTGAGTCAAAGACAGGACTTGTTTAAGCTCTCCTCTCCGTTTGTAACACCTATAATGTATAAATACAAAAATAAATAAAAAATCTAAATCATAAATAAAAAATGTAAAATCACGTGGCAGCTTTACAGATACAGCATCATAAAGTCACCCTAGGACAGTACTCTTGAATAAAACCATTGTAGGGAACAATTTAATTAATTTCTTCTCTGTTTAAATAAATTGCAAACCAAGCAACTGCTTTCTGACACATTTATGTTACGGGCACAATCCAAACATCGCAGTGGCCTACCCTTGAGAGTGCAAACTGGAAACCAGAAAGGAAATTTGTGTTGTAGCAGCATATTTTGCTGTGTGTAACCTTACCATACACAGAAGCAGTGATGTGTTAAGGCTACACCACGCCAAGTTAGAGACATGCTCTTTTACTGCCTCCATGAGGAGATCCATGTGCGTTGTCACAGGCAATAAAATATTTTCTGACAAACCACTTGTGGTCAGAACTTTAACATTCCCCAGGGATACTGCCAGTGAATGGATTTCACAAAAGAGAAAAATAAATAGTATCAATTTTAACAGCAACTGACTTGCCAAGTGTTATTCAATTTATCACGAAAAAAGAAAGTAACACATACCTTTACTGTTAGCACTATATTAAATATTATTCTTATTATATGGAAAAGAAAAACCTTTGGAGATAACTTTTATATGTATTAAACACACCAATAAAACACATCTGGTGTGGGGCTTTAGTTGACTTACAAATTGCAAAAATTGGCACAACAAAGCCCAGGCAGTGTGCAAAGGCTGGTGTTTGACATTAAAGACCAACAGTAACTCTCCTGGTGCTGACCAGACTGGAAAGGGAAAGAATGCCAAGGTCTTGGCCATGCAAAGCTGCCCTGACTTCAGCAGGGCTCTGCAGGAACATGTTCAACCGCAGGATCATGGAAACTACTTTTTGTTTTCTTTTTTCCATATTACTTTTAAATCCATCATTTAGTTTGTAGAATCATTGTATTCTCTTACTTCAAGACACAATTGGAAAAATATTTATGCAAGGGAAAGAAACATTACATTTGTTCTGTTTTTAGCCCATGCTTTGGTTAAGTAGAACAGGTAACAATAGTATTTCTCTACGCCACACCACCCTCCCACCTCCAATATCTCTGTGTGTGTGGCTGGGGCCAATTTGCAAAGACTAATGAAACATTTGACCTCACATCAGTGATCTTGACAAATACACACAAAATTTGTTGAGTTTAAATAAAAAAGTTACAATATTTCCAAAACAAAGAGGGATTTCCACAAAAACAAAAAGTTGGTTCTCATTACCATCCAATTTAGAGGTGAACAGACAGAGGCTGCATTAGGATGAATCCTCTAACCAGTACACCTTCAACTTTTTGCATTGCCCTAGATTCCCAGCCACCAAATTCCCACCCCTCTCTCCAGAGGCCAGGTACCTACTACTCCCTACTCAGACCTCTTAGACCACATACTACCTCTTCTCCCAAACATTCCCCATTTTGCCCCAAACCCTCAATTCCTTCTGTCCAGAGATTTAAGTACCAGGACACCCCACACATACTGAGGTTCTACCTCTACCCTACTGCTGTTTCAGAGTGAAGTCTACCCTGTGCTCCTGCAGCAAAGCTGAGCCTCCCTCCTGTCCCTGAACATCACCCCAGAGCAGTACATCTCTCTTATATTAAGTAGAAATTTTAGCAAACCAGACAATAAATCCATTTATCAAAACTCTGCCTGCATGAAATTTAAAGCTGAAAGAGATGAATGGTAGCCTGACTAAAATGCATATAAGCCACCATGACAAAGCATTTAAACATAACAATTGACTGCTAAGTATTTCCTTCATCTCAGCATAGCACATATTTGCAATCTTTTGAGGGGCTGCTATTTATTTGTATGGCAAGAAGGCTCATTAGCATTTCTGAGGTATGTGGGTTCTCTAGACTGCAGTGTTAAAGGACAAAACCCAGAGCAGAAGAAAAAAAAGTCCTGAAAAGTAAAAGCTGTTTTAAATTTTAAAAATTACCCTCAAAAAATGAAAATTGCTTCCAAAATAATTTTACTGAAGTCCAGGCTGTGAGATTTAAACCTGAAATCCTCCTTTAAAAATGTTTGGGTTTGTGGTCTCTTTTCCTTTGAGCAGAACAAGTTTTCTATCAAAATGTATTTTGCTTTCTTTTGTTTTCAGGTACAAACAATCTAAACAACTGACCAGAAGCATTTGCTTTTCCATTACGTACCACCCCAGAACACAGCATACCATTGACCATGCATCAGGTATTTCTGAATTATGCTCTCTTGTAGAATTTCTTTGTGGAATAATTGGCAGGAGAGGAAGACAATGAGAGTTGTCACAGCTTCCAAAGAAATGCTATATGTAATATCGCTGCAGGTAAAAAGGAAAATTTATAAAGATTAAACTACTGGGTTTGTTTACAAACTGACTTTCAAGAACACTCGTTACCTTCACAGAATCATTGAGGTTGGAAAAGACCTGCAAGATCATCATGTCCAACCTTCGACCTAATACTACCATGCCCGCTAAACCATTTATACACTGTTTAGCACAGTGTATTTAAATTGGGAAAATGTAAACAACAAATTCAAGAAACCCAGAATCATTTCATTCCAACAATGGGTTGTTTTTCTTAGATATAAGCATTTTTTTTTAATATGCCAAAAGACAAGACAATGTAAAAACAGAGGTATTGCCCTGAACATTCCAGATGCAATTTTCAGACTACACTTCATTCTAAAAATAATAAATATAGCTCTCATAAGTGTGTCCTTTGTGTTGTTAAATAAAATAGGCACAAAACCATCATGCTAAGTCAGGGAATGTCCAGCTAGCCAAACACAGCTCCATCTGCCAGGAAAAGTAGATCCCTAAGAAAGGACCATAGTATAAAAATGCCAGTTGAAGTGTACAAAATGCTCAGGGTATCAAGATACTACATACATTGTTCAGTTTTAAATGGTATAAAGTTTTAAGATATTACAGTAAATTCCAAAGAATGTGCTGTAATGACTAAATACTGAAACCAGATAGTTCAGGAAAGCTCATTAAGTAAAGGTTAACTAGGAAAAGTTGCAGCAAAATGGATGAGAGATCCAGTATTTGGGATATCATGTGCTTCCTGTTCCCACTTCTGCCTATAATGACTCTGTTACATATTTTTAAAAGGGGCAAAAATGACATTTTCCTCCTTAATCAGTAATAAATTGCAGACTATAAGAAACCTTTTAAAACACAATGAATTAACTTGGGCATGAACAAGTATTGTTCTTGCTTTCCACCAAAGACCATTTTTACCTACTCCAAAAGGAGAGAATTCATTTGGTGCAACAGTACCATCCTGTAATCCATTAGAAATACTGTAATTAATTATTATTATTGTTATTAGAAGTATTTTAATGCTTTCCCCACTGTTGCTATTTAATTTCCAGAGCATGCTTCACAATCCAATATAATTTAGTTGCAACAGGTTCCCAGCATCATCAAGGTTTTTTTACCCGAGACCTACCAGAAATTCAAAATTATTTATAATTCTCAAATTTGAAGATTTTACAGTGTGTCTCTATTTAAAATTAAACACACATCTCTCCCCCTCCCAAAAAAATCACAAACAAACAAAATCACCATCTATGTGTGTTTAAGCAGTGGTGCTAAGTTTTTCTTTGTTAAATTGTCACCTTCCAAAATTGTTGGAAGGGACCTTAAAGACCATGTCATTCCAATCCCTGTGCCATGGGCAGGAACATCTTCCACTAGACCAGGTTGCTCAGACCTCTATCCAACCTGGCCTTGAACACTTCCAAGGGTGGGGCAGCCACAGCTTCTCTGGACAACCTGTGCCAGTGCCTCACCACCCTCACAGTCAAGAATTTCTTTCTTATGTCTAATGTAACTCTGCCCTCTGTCAGTTTCAGGCCATTGATGCCTAAAGATTTTTTAGTTTTTTCATATATTTGTAGCTTAGTAGATTTTTAATATATAGTTGTGAAGTTTCTAGTACTTTTCCTGCCCTCTCTCACATTTTAGAATAAGCTAACCCTTTCTAACACATGCTGGAATTCTGTTTAGTCTTATTCTCAGGAAGAGAACTTCTAACAAGGGCACCTTGGTTTTCACCAAAATTTGAGAGATATAACAAGATATAAGGCAAACAATCCCCTGGACCAACTCCAAAGT
This sequence comes from Picathartes gymnocephalus, assembly GCA_013390045.1. Taxonomy (NCBI): domain Eukaryota; kingdom Metazoa; phylum Chordata; class Aves; order Passeriformes; family Picathartidae; genus Picathartes; species Picathartes gymnocephalus. The sequence continues at coordinate 9,778 of WEKY01030188.1, forward strand.
GGCAAACCTAAGAGTGGGTTACTGGGGAAACTAATCTCCAATTGGATGTACCTGCTAGATATCCTAATTAATTAACCTAATAAAAATTGTAGAAATCCTGTATCACGTGTACGCATATAGCCATATTTGTGCACCTGAAAGATTTCATTAAAGAATTGCTTTTTATCTTACCACTCTTAATATTGTTTGGAAAGTTTTGTCTTTTGATTCCAGGCAACACCATTGCCCCTTGTCCTGTCTCTCCATGTCCTTGTCAAAAGTCCCTCTCCAGCTCTCTTGTAGCCCCTTTAGGTACTGGAAGGTGCTCTAAGGTCTCCCTGGCACCCTCTCCAGGCTTAACAACTCCAACTCTCTCAGCCTGTCTTCATAGCAGAGGTGCTCCAGTCCTTCTGATCATCTTGGTGGCCTCCTCTGGACTCGCTCCAACAGGTTCACGTATTTGTTCTGTTGGGGGCCCCAGAGCTGGATGCAGCACTCCAGGTGGGGTCTCACCAGAGTGAAGTTGGCAAGGCAACAGCAGCAGCAGCAGCAATGACTGAGGTAAATTCGGGGATGACTGTTGGATTATGCTGTACAGGGGGCTTCCTGAGTTCAGGGACAGCCCAGCAGCAGCCCAGAGCTGCGTTAGGACCTGGCAGCCCTCGGGAGCCAATCAGGTGTGGAGGGGGCATTGCCAGGAACATCCTCAGGAGATTTAAACAGCTCCAGGGAGTGAGAGCAACCAGGACTCCAGTGAACAGAGTGGGCAAACAGGGTGAGGCGTGGCAGTTTGCACTGAAGTTCATACAGGGAGAGCATAAAGGTAAGGGTGCAGAACTTAAGACAGTGAGTCATAACCCATCAAACTAGAGGAGGGCTAACTATGGTTTCAACTAGATCAAAAGCCACTATCGGAAGGAACTTGATGACCCAGACAGATGTCACACATCAACATGCAGCTATCCAGGTCTCTGGCTGCCATGGGTGTCCTTCTATGATGGGGCTACAGCACTGGTGGATAGGGGCAGAGGAACTGACATCAACTACCTGGACTTGTGGAAAGTGTTTGACACTGTTCAGCATGACACCCTTGTCTCTAAATTGGAGAGACATAGATTTGATGGATGGACCACTTGATGGATAAAGAACTGGCTGGATGGCCGCACCCAAAGAGTTGTGGTCAACAGCTCATTGTCCACATGGAGACCAATGACGAGTGGTGTCCCTCAGGGGTTGGTACTGGGGCCAACACTTCAACATTGTCAGTGACATGGACAGTGGGATCAAGTGCACCCTCAGCAAGTTTGCTGACAACACACTGGAGGGAAGGGATGCCATCCAGAGGGACCTTGACAGGCTTGAGAGGTAGGCTGATGCAAACCTCACCAAGTTCAACAAAGCAAAGTGCAAGGTCCTACACCTGGGTCATGGCAATCCCAGACACATCTACAGGTTGGGCAGAGAAGTGATTGGGAGCAGCCCTGAGGAGAAAGACTTGGGGGTAATGGTTGATGAAAACCTCAACGTGAGCCAGCAATGTGCACTCGTGGCCCAGAAAGCCGATGGAATCCTGGGCTGCATCAAAAGGAGTGTGGCCAGTAGGTTGAGGGAGATGATTCTCACCCTCTACTCTGCTCTTGTGAGACCC
>WEKY01030189.1:9977-31205 GCA_013390045.1 Picathartes gymnocephalus
ATAAGTAATTATTTTAGTAACTTTTGAGTGAATTTATTAAAAATATTTTTTCTGAGTATTCAGATTGAATTTGATTGCCAGAAAAAGCACAAGGCAGTTGATCTGCTATAAAATATTGCCTTTCTTCCAAATCAAAGGTGTGTCCAAGAGGCTTCCCACTTCCCTTGTTTCAACTAGTAGAGAGTTTTAAAGATGAATGTTTCAGTTGTTCATGCAGTAGTTACCTCCCACAGTTTTTAATCAGATGATATAACACTGATATTTGTATAATGTAATTTGATAGATATTTATTTGATTATTTTTCTATATGTGGCATAAATATAGTGTTGTCTCACATTTAAAAGTATTAAACATGCTACTCTAATGACCAGGGAGTGGCCCACGTTTGGAAACCATAGTGTAAACAGAATATACATGATGTACAACTAAATGAGATCCTTTTCTATTCTGTAGAGAGTAGCAGAATTTTGAAGTCTATATAGATTAGAACTCGTGTCATCATGCTGCAGAAACTTCTGACATTGCACAACAATCATGTGCAATACATAGGAGCTACTGCAGAAAAAAATATTCAGTGTTAGTAGAATCAAAACCAGTGTTCTCGGATTATCATGACAGAGAAACTGCTGTATTCTGTAGAAGTTTCTAAAGGTTTTTAAAGTAAGCTATCTGAACAATAGCTTTTATTTCCTGCTGGTTGGATCTTTTAGCTTCTAGGGTGCAGTTGCCACAACTTCGGTAACAAGCACTTGTGGTTGGAGCCCAGATGGTGATGCGTAGATATAGAAGAGCTGTCCGCTGAGCAGTCACTGCTGGTATCATTTTTCTTGGAGGAAACAGCAGCAGCAGGAAGAAAAAAAACGCTGCAAGTTGGTTTGTTTTATTAGCAAGTTAATTACAATTTTATCACCTCATGATTTTGAAGTAGATTAAGCTACACACTACCATAATTTTCCCGCTAGTTTTGCCTGGTATGACGTTTGTTTCCAAGAGGAGAGGAGAGCCTCATGGTGGTGGTGGTGCCTACGGCCTTTGCCTCAAATGTGCATCCTTAGTATTCTCGTGAAAAGAAAGAATGGATATAAAATGGGAGGTGCCTGGCAAGTGCTTTTTAGTGACTAGAAACATGCAGATCTTTCTCCTCACAGAGAATTAGAGTGCCTATGAATGTTAATTAACCTTGAAAGGATATTAGCTAAAGGTGTGATCCTCTCCATTAGTTCACACAAAAGAAACAACACGTTTCTGCAATAATTAGAATAGTTAAACTTCTTCTAAATTTGTGTCTACAACTAAAGTACCTGTTGGTTAGTGTTTAACAGTGGTTTGCAGACAGATTTTTAATTAGTAAAATGCTGAAGTAACAATCTTCTAAAACACGTGCAATACCTATACAAGCTCATGGCTTCTTTCTTCCTGATACACACCCTTGCATATGCAGTCAGAGATACACGAGTTTTGTATCTACTGGATTTAATTCTTAGAATACCCAAAGGACAGGTGGCTTAAAGATATTTTTTAATCCTAACAGAGTAGATTTTAACTAGCAACAATGATTTGCTAAACTCATTCACTGTGATGAAGCTACAACAGGAACCAAGTGTTTCCTGATTATCTCCTACGCTGGCACTCAATTTCTTGGGTAATCTGGATTCCTAAATCACATCAAAGCCTAATAGAAGTCAGGACACCTTAAAAAGAAAAAGGACTGTATAAGTCCATGTTAACAGGCAGAATCTAGTTAAATCAGACATTTTCTATGGGCATATTTTATCTTTGTCATTGAAGAGATAAAAAGATGATGGTAAAAGAACATTTAGGGAATGAAGAATTTTTCTGCTTTAAGATTAGAGCTTTCATTATGTTGCTTAAGGTGGGAGAAATTTAAATGCAGATGCCATTGCAGACTTTATCTTTGAAGGCTGGATCAAAGGAAAATTAATCTGTTACATAAGAATCACCAGAAACTACTTGATCAAAGGATCAGTGCTTAGGCCTCATCTAGTCAAGTTTTGAATACCTCTAAAGGTAATAATTTCCCAAGCTTTTTGTGTACCTATTTTAGCATTTGACCTCCTTCATTGTGAAAATATTTTACCAAACAGCCTTCCTGTGACCTGGTTCATTGCCTGTGTACCTCCGAGAAGAGTCTGTCTTCAGCCTCCTCTTGGGACAGCGTTACCCAGGCCCAGCATCTTTGTGACACTCCACTGGAGTCACTCAATGCCTGCCATGCCAGTCTCTCACTGGGGAGCCCAGACTGCTCTCAGTACTTCAGTACTTGTGGCCTCACAAGCGCTCAGGAGGGATCACACTCATAGACCTGCTGCCTACAATTTGGGTAATGCAGCCTAAGATAGTCTTGTTTCTCTTTAAGTGGGGTTTTATTAAAAACATCTCCTGTAGTCCAAGACCATGTTAAGATACATCACATGCACTGGAAAAAAGCCATCATGATTATGTGTGTATGTTGTGTGTCATCTATGCTGCTTTACTCCTTTTTTTTCTTTTTTTTCTTTTCTTTCTTTCTTTCTTTTTTTTTCTTTTTCTTTTTTTTATGGTTAACCCTTTCTCGGTAATGCATTCCCTGATAGTTGCCATTCATAGCTGTATTCCTATACACACATATATACATATAATGTGTTCCTATACATGCTAGAGCTGTAATGCTCAAATAAATTATCAAGCCTTGAAAACTCCTCAGATTTCGTAAGTTGATGTGTGGAAGGGAAAGAGGAACATGCAAAGAAAACTTTGGTACAGAAAAAGCTACTGATGTTTCATACTGACCAATATTTGAATTTGTGTTTAGTCACAGGTTTTCCAGTGGAATTTCTTGGGGCAGAATACTTCTGAAAGCCTTGTCCTTCAGAGAATGTTAGAAGCGATGCTGTAAGTAAGGGTATTTGTTATTACTCTAGGTCCTTTTTCTCAGTAGTAAGCTTATATTTTATTTACAATCTGTGTATTTAAATCCCTTTTTAGATATATATTATCACAGCCTTTCGGTCTTTGCTGTAATGCTTTGTAAGCCCAGAAGGCTTTGCCAGAACAGAAGGTTCAGTACTTTTACTAGCTGCAGGTTACTCTGAATAGCTCACAGGAAGCATACATGTGATACCTAACTCACGCTGAATATGCTCACTCAGAAGACTAAATCATGCAATAATTTTATTCATTATTTTTGCATTTGGTAACCAGCATAGCAAATGTGGTAATTATCCTTATAACGATATGCTGGTTAATGGCTGTTCATTCTTGAAAGGGGATGCATTTTAATGAAGACTAAAATAATTTGTGTGCATAGAGGAGTTTGAAAATGCATGTAGCTCTTTGATAGCAAAAATATTCAATAAACATTTGGGCTGGCTGGGGTACAGTCAATTTTCTTCACAGTAGCTAGTAGGGGGCTGTATTTCAGATTTGGCCTGGAAACAGTGTTGATCATAGAGATAAGATTTCCTGAGTGCTGAGCAGGGCTTACACAAAGCCAAGGCCTCTCCACTGCCCCACCAGGGAGTCTCCTGGGTGGGCACAAGGAGTTGGGAGGGGACGTAGCCAGGACAGCTGACCCCAAGTGACCCCAGGGGTATTTCCTACAATATGACATCAGAGTAAGTGTATAAAGCCAGAGGGAGAAGCAGGAAGGGAGGGAAGTTCCGAGTCATGGAGTTTGTCTTCCCCAGTCACCGCCGCATGTGATGGATCCCTGCTGTCTCGGGGATGGCTGGACACCTTCCCAGCCATGGGAAGTGGGGAATGAACTTTTTTTGTCTTGCTTGCATGTCCAGATTTTACTTTACCTGTTAAACTGTCTTTATTTCAACCCATGAGGTTTCTCACTTTTTCTCTTCCTGTTCTCTCCTCATGACACCAGGGATGGGAGGAGCAGCTGTGTAAGTTTTAGTCACATGACAACACTTCCTGTTGGTTTTTTATGTGAAATATATGTGGTTTATTGAACTGGCTAAATCAACATAGGTGCTTCATTGAATGACCCTAAGTTATTTTTATACATTATAAAATTAAGTTTGAGGTAAGAGTAATCTGTTTAATTGAAGAAAATGGCAACTTAGGTTTTTTATCATGACAGCATAGCATAAATGTTCTTCAATGTGTTAATGTAATTACCTGCATCTTAAAGTAAAAGGGAATCTATATATTTCACCATGAGCTGAAATAATAAGGCATATCAATTGATTTAAGAACTACTTCTCTAAAGCAGAGACAATACACAGTCTCCTACAGCATACTCCTGGAAAAGCTGGCAGCCCACGGCTTGGACAGGAGTACTCTTTGCTGGGTTAAGAAGTGGCTGGATGGCCGAGCCCAGAGAGTGGTGGTGAACGGTGCTGCATCCAGCTGGTGGCCAGTAACCCGTGGAGTCCCTCAGGGGCCTGTGCTGGGGCCAGTTCTGTTCAATATTCTCATTGATGACATGGACGAGGGTATTGAGTCCTTCATTAGTAAATTTGCAGATGACACCAAGCAGGGAGCGTGTGTCGATCTGTTGGGAGGTAGGAGGGCTCTGCAGAGAGACCTGGAACGGTGGGAGAGATGGGCAGAATCCAGTAAGATGAAGTTTAATAAGTCCAAGTGCCGAGTCCTGCACTTTGGCCACAAAAACCCCCTGCAGCGTTACAGGCTGGGGACGGTGTGGCTGGAGAGCGCCCAGGCAGGAAGGGACCTGGGGGTATGGGCTGACAGCCAAATGAACATGAGCCAGCAGTGTGCCCAGGTGGCCAAGGAGGCCAATGGCCCCTGGCCTGGATCAGGAGCAGTGTGGCCAGCAGGAGCAGGGAGGTCATTCTCCCCCTGTACTCGGCACTGGTGAGGCCGCACCTCGAGTGCTGTGCCCAGTTCTGGGCCCCTCAGTTCAGGAAGGACATTGAGACGCTTGAGCGCGTCCAGAGGAGGCAACAAGGCTGGGGAGGGGCTGGGAGCACAAGCCCTGGGAGGAACGACTGAGGGAGCTGGGGATGTTTAGCCTGGAGGAAAGGAGACTCAGAGGTGACCTTATCACTGTCTACAACTCCCTGAAAGGTGGCTGTAGTCAGGTGGGGTTGGTCTCTTTCTCCAGGCAGCAACTGACAGAACCAGAGGACACAGTCTCAGACTGCACCAAGGGAAATATAGGCTGGATATTAGGAAAAAGTTTTTTACAGAAAGGGTGATAAAGGATTGGAATGGTCTCTCTGGGGAGGTGGTGGAGTCACCATCTCTGGATGTGTTTAAGACAAGACCGGATGTGGCACTCGGTGCCATGGTTTAGTTGAGGTATTAGAGTTGGGTTGGACTCGAGGATCTTGGAGGTCTCTTCCAACCTAGTGATTCTGTGATAAGTTATGTATGGATTTATCCCAACTAAGAGGATTGGACTGTATTAATTTGATAACCCATTAGCACTCTTATATGATTTTACTTTTAAGGACAGCTTTCTTTTTCCCGTAGGAAAACAATTTGCTTTCATTTCTTCTGGGGATCTTCAGTTATATGCATCACACTCAGTATCAGATTTCACATGCTGTTCCTGAATCTAATTTAACATATATTTTAGTTTATGTAAATTCTAAATTTGCAGCCTATTCCCCTTTGGAATTTTCTTATGATATATTATCTCCATGGAGGAAACAAATCAAGTTCAGTTCCTTTTTCACTACATTCTCATGCATTTTGTTTACCTGGAATAACCCACCTTTTGTGTGTGGCTTATACTCTAAACCAGAACATCCTGGATTTTTTGGCTGTTGCTAAATCCACAAAAAATTAATCTGCTCCTGAAAACATCTACCTGTTATCTGCTTTGCTGAGTCAGTCTTTGGAGCAACCGCAGCTAAGAATCCAATAAACCTTTTCAGCCTGTAAAAAATTCTTTTCCCCTCATATGAGTATTTAACATATGAAAGTTGCTCGAGGCATATCCTGAAGCAGTTGCTCAAATGGAGCTGCTGTGTATCAGTACTGTACTGGCGTATATTCTCTGCTCTCTTCCCACACATTTCCTGGTGTACAAGTACAGCAGGAATGTGACATTGACCTCCACCCAAAAAAAAAAAAAAGAAAGAAAAAAAGAACAGAGAGCCCAATCTATTTGTCGAAGATTATTAAATGTCATACCTAAAGATATGTAGATCCCATCTGTCTCATATGCAAATGAGGGAAAAGCCCTCAGTATCCTACCTTTTTTTCTTCAGTGAGGTAACACTAATTTGATATCATTGCAGTTTATTCTATTTTAGTTTTCTCCCTCACCTTCACCAGTCTGGAAATATTAGTTTATCACTGAAGCGTCTTACATTCTGCTTTTTAAAAGAATAACATATAAAAGCAAATATGCAACAGTTTCAAATCAGAAGAAGCTCTTCACATTTTCAGCCTCCATAAACTCCTCTTACAGATTGAAAGTGATCTCCAGGGGATGTATTTGAATAGAACTGCTCAAATTTAGATCGTTTGTTGGACTGTGCATCATTCACTTGTGTCTAAGGGTTATTCTTCTATTCCCTTTTGTGTTCTCTTTAAATGCATATTTACTACATTAGAATCTAGCAAACAAAACAAAAAGACAAGGTTTGCAGTTTTTTCCACTGGTGCAGTTATTTTTTTATTATTTCTATTTTTCATTTTTTTAGTACATTAGCCTCAAAACTGAATGTGCATGGAAATGGCTGCTTTCTCACTGGCAGTTTTTATTACTGTCCAGCATTTTCACGGATTTCAGTCTTAAGCATAAGCTAGATAAACATAAATTTCCTTTCTGTCATTTTTTTTTCCTTCTTGGTAATATTGTCCTCAGGGAAATACAATCCTCTATTTAAATAGAACTAAAAAATACAAATGAAGGGACAAAATATGTGAATTATTAATCTACAGAAAACCAATGTAAATAATGTGAAAATACTGAGACTCAGCAAGTTGTTGCATAAAATAAGAGAGAAGTTATGTTGAGCATGATGGACTGATGATTCAGATTGAAGATAATAACCTGGAAATTAATTGTTCTGAGCAAAAAGGCAAACAGAATTACTTTATCCTACAGACATCATTTTGGTTTTGTTGTTGTTAGAAAGCTGAAACTGATAGTTCTCAAGTCAAAGGTACAAATTTTTTGTATTCCAATATTCGATATCAGTTTTTGAACTGCATTGAGGATTTTTGGGGGTGTTTTCCTTCCTCAATCTCGCTTGGTCCAGTTTTGGTTTTAGCTTCTTTATGCATTTGGGTTGGGGTTTTTTTTACCCTCAGAAGAAGTTTCAGTGGGAAATATTCTTCTTAGCATCTTAAATTCCTGGAATGATATCATCCAGATGTTCAAGGGCTTCTACGCAACCTTAGTATCACTAAGGTGAAATTTCCTCACTACCTTGCTTTGGCCTCTCTCATAAATGTTGTGTTCGGCCCCAGAGAGAGAAGAGGCCACCAAGAATTGTTTGCTCAGAACCACATCCAGGTGGCTGTTGAGCATCTCCAAGCCTTGAAGCCCTGGAGGCTGGAAGAATACTCACTCTTATTTTTGAAACAACAATAAAAACAAACCCCACAAAAAATAAACTCATTAATTGCTAACTGCCAACAAGAATTGCATTAGCAAAATGTATTCTCATTCACACTCTTTGTTATTTTCTGCTAGCTTCCAAAGCAACTGAAGTAGGTCAAAAAATGCTGAAAGAATACTGGGGAAAAAAACCAAAGCAACCAATCCTTGACTTGATAAATAGACTGTGGAAAAACATTATGTGAAAAACAAGTAAGAAAATGATAATGCACCGGCATTATCAGATTCAGGTATTGTTCTCCTGGACTATATTATGCTTCTCTTTAACAGAGTGGAATTTTGGTTTATTTTATCTTTCTTGTATAATTTTATGTATAAGAAATAATGGAAAGAGCTCAATATCCCAAAGGTGAGTACATTGCAGCAGATATGTAGTGTGCTTTCATGGTTAAATCAATTTAGAGATTGTATGTAGAAAAGTTTTTAATATAAATGTTCTCATCTGCATTCTTGGTTAAGTACGCTGTCTAATGTTACTATATTTATTAAGACTTACTAGTTTTTGTTATGATTAAAGCAGAAAAAAAATACTCTGACATAGGAATGGTGGAATAGTTATTTTTGTGTCCTTGTGTGTAATCATGGCTCAACTTAATTGAAGAAAAACTCACAAAACCCCCCGAAAACTAGTAGATGTAAATCAAACCTTTCTCATATTGCCAGGATACTTAGTTGGAGAATGAAACTTTGAGTTAGGGCTAGAGTAAAACTCCTTTTGCTGAGAACTAGCAGATGTTTAATTTGATTATTTTTTGCAGACCTTTATGTTCAGGAGAGCGCACTGTCCAAGCTTATCATGGAAGGACTAATATCAGTAGTTATTTCACTGGGAGGTATTGATTGTTTCGTAATAAGTGAACTTCTGGGGTGTTTTTTGTGGTTTTGGTCCGTTTTATTTTAAACTTGCTGTTTGATTGGTATTAGTAGTGCTAAAGGAAGAACCTGATAACCTCCAAACTGGTCACTTAACGCTGAGATTTCCTTTTGCCTGCTCCCAAGCAGTCCAGGCTCCCATCTCTAGATTTAACAGTGCAATTATATTAGTTTAGCACTCTATACTGCCCAAATACTTTGAACAGTCACAACTGGAAAAATAATTTGTGACCATGTAAGTTTCTCGCAAGCATGAAAACGAAGAAAATGCAAAATATTTTCAAGTGAGCCACATGCCTACATCAATTCTGTGCCATCTGAATGGGAAAGATTTGGAGAACTGTAATTAGTGAACTCTCAGCATACTCCATTTTCCCTTTGCAAAAATAAATACCAAACCAACCAACCAACCAACAAAAATCCCTCAAAATACAAAACATTCGTCTCATCACTGAATTAATTTTGTGTAATATTGCCACTCTGATGTATCTGTAGCCCTCATCTGCAATGTTTAGGGGAGAGAAAAAGAGGCCAGCACAGTTAAAAATGAACTTAAACAGATAAATTGGGCACAACTGTGATGTACCGACGACTGTAAGTGGCTGATTACAGCTTGCTTGCCTAATAAGTGCAGCAGCTGTGCTAGGATAGAAAGAGGCTATGATGATGTGCTGCCACTATTAAAATGACAGTAAATAAAGTAGTTTCTCAGTTGAATACTATTCTCAATTTCTACCTTATTCACTGCCCAAATAAGGGTTTATAACATTTGTGTTACAATAGTGGCCGAGTGCACAGTTAAAAGGAGGGTGTTTGTTTTAATGCACAGTGTAGACCACTTTTCAGTGTTTTACATCCTAATGAAACAAAATTGCTAAATTAGACCAAGGCACAGAGAACTGGGGTGACTTACACAATGTCAAACGAAAATTCATCCTAGAATAAGGAATTCCGCTTAAATCTCTCATCCTCTGCCTTTACCATAAATCTATCCAGCAACTGGCTTATCTTTAAAAGCCGGGTAAATGAAAGAGGTATTTTCAAGTTGCTAGACTCCCATTTGAATGATTCTTTTTTTTCTTATATCTATCTATAACCTCAGTGTAATCCTTTATTAAAAATAATTCATTTTCCCCCAGATCATTATATGAACCATTATCAGCATAGAAAGGCTCATGAGGTTGCTGGCAATAACAAAGCAGAACATGTGAGCTATGAAAGAAAACACTCCAGAGCTCAGATTTCTCTTTCAAATTTCTCAGGAGGCATTAGAAATGATGGGAAAATATTACAAAAGTCTTACTTTCAGAGGTGTTGAACTGCCACATCTGTTGGAGATCAGTGGGAGTTACAGATGCTCTGGGCCTCAGTACATCAAGCCAATAATTTGAGATATAGTTCAATCGTTGTCACCTTTAAGGTAATAACAATAAAGGTAATTATATCCTCCTTCCACTAAGCATTCCATTACCCAAAGAACATCATCTCTCTTAGTATTCAGAGGTGACATTACTTATGGCCAGAGTGGCAGTTTAAATGGGAGGAACCCCCCTAAATCCATCCTGCCATACAAAGGGTCAAATGCCAGAAGCTCCAGAGAGAAGCTTCAGGCACATGACAATAGGTATGAACACTGATTTTTAGAAGCACTTTGATCTTTTAAAGCAGGAGCAGTTGAAACTTGGGCTGTCCACCTGGGCAATGTGTGTTGACATTGAAGCATGAGTGAAAATGATGGAACTGGCAGGTGGAACAGCCTTGGAGCTGGAGCAGGCTTTGTCTGAAAAAAATTCTTGAAATCTGTTGCTGTTTTCCTTTGGGATCTCTTTACCTTTTTTGCAGAACCAAACAATGGATGAATACATCTTCAAAATCTCCCTGTTGAAAGGAGGTGATGACTCTTCTGTTGTAGCATTTCCAAAGTGGTTCACTTTGAACCTTTTTGTAGTTACTACACAGAATTTGCTTTGCATGGCTCTGTTTTGTAGGTGCAAACGTCAGCTCTGAGGGATTTGTTTGGAGAGTTTGGAAAGCCTGGATTTCTTTGCCACCTCTCTGTTCCCTTTCCTAGCAGAGTTAGATATTTGTGTGCCTGTCCTGCAACTCTGTTGAGGGGAGAATATATTCTCATGATGTTGTAACAATTTTCCTTCTTCCTCATCACCCTTATCCTTGTGCTATTTTTATTAGCAACCCCAAATTACTAAATAGCTTGGTCACCAAATGACATGCAGAACAATTTGTTTTACATAACTACACATACACAAAAGTATTATCTTCATATCTGCAAAACTCTCTTGAATTTATCCTCTTAAACAGATTTACCACAGTTTCCACCATTTCTACCGTAATCTTTGTGTTCTTCCTACCAGTAACTTGGGGAGGGTAAAAGAAACAGAGCAATTTCTAATGTCCAGAAGGACTCTCAAGTTTTCAACAGACATAATATTTTTGCATTTAATGAAAAGAATATAAAGCTCAAGTCCATGAAAGAAGAGTGACTTAGAGCATGAGGCAAGAAGCTTGAGGAATCTGGTTGTAAAAGGAACCCAAGAGAAAGGCTGCTACTTTACACCCCAAAGTTCTGAAAAACTGAATTCGGCATAAACATTGTTTCCTGTGTCCCTCATCTATCCTTTCTCAGTTGCTCAAGCCTAATTATTCTTCTCAACTGTCTGAGAAAAGGGAAGCTGTAAAATATTATTGTGAGTGGAACGGAATGTATTCTGCTCTTGAGTTGAGAATTATCATCAGTAAAAGGCACTTGTCACAGAATCAGGGTTAAGACCTTAGAAACCCATTCAGTAGGAGGGTTAAAAACTAGATGACTGCTTCAAGCAGGTGCTCTTCTTTAAGAAAGCACTCTACTCTACAAGTGCCTCTCCAGGCATTGAGAAGATTTAGCCATTATCTCCAATTAATATTCCCTTTTGTGAAGAACCTTTTAGCTGTTCATTTTTTTTTGACATGTAAAATACAGTTTGAGTTTTGTTTGTTTAATGTTAAAAATATTTGTTTTGTTTTGTTATTTGTCAGACATGTCTACCAGAATCATGGAGCTTGACATTGAGAACTTGATCTGTTTCTTAGAGTTTGAAAGTTGAGGATTTCCATTCTGTACATATTTGAGTAACAAATTCTTGCTACAAAAAGTCTTTGAGAAGTCTCATAAGGGAAAGTTGCCATGGAGACCAAAAAAAAATTGTTCATTCTTATTCATGAGTTATTGTAAGGGAGGGAGAGGCCTAATTAAAGCTGTTTCAGCCCTATTTATCCACAAATATCTACATGAAGGATCTTGCCTCAAGTGAAGTCCATTCCTCAAAAGCATACTGGTTTTCCCATGTACTCCAAGGAAGCAGTCTGCAGTTTTCCACGACAGCAGTGAATACTAAATATTCTAAATTAATGAGCCTATCCCTGCTGTATATTTGGTGAAAAAAAAATTAATCACTGTTGCCCATGAAACAGTATTTCTGAATACACTATTGAGAATATATACTACATATAAGATAGTAAAATAGTTCATATAAATGTAAAGAATGAGACAAAAGTACACTTCCTTTTTGTGCCAGTGTACATGTATAAAATATCAGCCTAGGGTTGATGTGACTCGTGTTTCAAATTACTGAATAATTGATGCTCCCGTCTTCTGGTTTTATCTAGAGATTGCTTAAAGCTCTGCTGTTTCTACCTGTGTGAAAGATGTTAGTTCCGGCTTTTGTCTTTATCTACTCCATATCAAGTCCCTTTTCTCTTTCTCCTCTCTAATCCAGCATTGAAGCACTTATCCATCAGCTTGTTTTATGTTGGGTAAATTATATTCCTGTGGTATAGGTGCTACATTGCATTATCAAATATTTCATAACAAATATGCATTGTTCTGCTACCTGAAGTTGGCACTGAGGTTTTTTCCCCTTCTGCTTCATATTTTACTGTCTGGTGGGCAGCAAGATTGTACATGTGGCCTTATTCTACCACTTGGACATGCAGTCAGATATATTTTGTTCCTCAAATAATCTTAGAGTTCAGCTACAGCTAAACCGGAGTTCTGGTACATAATCTAGTTCCCATACTCATCTCCCTTTATTGTGTCAAAGTGAACTTCCTTTTCTCATTTCTGAATTAGTTTCTTTGAATATTTTGTAATTCACAGTGGGGCTCCAATGGGTTGCAAATTTGGTTTAAGACATAATATTTTATTGGGGCTTAATGGATTGCATGAAGTTGTTATTGCTATCTAGATAACATAGCAGTTTCTTTCCTGAGATGGCATTTGCCACTTGCACTAAGCAATAATTCTCTGAGGTTTCCTTCAGATTACACACCTTTTTGAGAACCCAGCACTATATGGAACAGCCAAGTCAAAAATTTCCTGGCTATTGAGAGATTTTTCATAAGATTGACAAAACTGGACATGTCAGCAAGGCATTCAACACCCACTCAAATGTGAGCTAAAATATATCAAAGTTGGTTTCCAGAACCAGACATCACCTAAAAAAAAAATCTGACTTTTATTTTTTCCAATTCTTTTTTTTTTTTTAAGAGAATCAGTCAGCTTAGTCCCACATGGAAACAGACAAAAAAGAAATACCAAATGTTCCTTTTATTATAGTCTATTTAGAGTACAAGAAATTAAAAAATAAAAAATTGTATGGGGGACACAGCTAAGGCTCTGGATTAATAAAATTTGTATTGTGAGGTCTCCCTTTTCACCTTTGATAACTGCAGTTTCTACTGTCGCAGCCTGGGACTTGTGTTGTATTTCATATTCTGGTGAGCTGACTTTCAGTCTGACCTAATTCCTTAAAAATAAGAAAAGCAGAACAGATCACTGGGGCCTCTGTTCCTTTGCTATAAGCATAGCTTCACTTTTCAGACAAAAATAAGGAGCCAGGAATGCAGGGCTAGCCAAAATCACAGTAGTTTTCAAGCATATCATCTAAAACTGCATATTCTTTGTAATATAAACTGCATAGATTATAATGTTTCAATTTTTTACATTTACATAAGCCTATTTTAGTACAGCTTTCTGTTTCTGCATTATTTCTTCTCAATTGCTATGATACTTGGCAAAAAATACAATGTGCATTTTGACTTTCATGCAGGCATTATTATTATTACTGTGATTGCTATTGAGAGGAAAGTAAGTAATCCACAGGTGAATAAATGAGAGGGGAGGGGGAGAAAAATCTCTCTTCATGAATCTGCATGGGTTTTGAAGCATCACTAACATAACACCCACTAATATTTACAATACCTTGTATATAATTGCACTGCAATCATGTGCTATTATAGGTAGAGTGCTTGCACATTTCTTTTTGCTCTCCTGTTGGTTTGCAGGCAAGCAAGATGAATGCTACTGCTTTTAGCTAGAGTTTAGCCCCTAGAAATATCCAATACCAACATATAATTCTGGATCTTAACCTGAGTAGGTACATTCAGAATACTTCTGTATAGAGGGAAATTGAACTGGACACAATAACTAACTTCAGAAAAACAGAATGACAATCAATGTTTTGTCAGGATGTAAAATAACAAGGGAAATTTATTTCTTGAATAGATTCTGTGATTTCAGTGAGACTGCATGAAAAGTAAACAATTGCTTTATTGAGAGTTAGAAGTGTCTTTCTTCTTCCTGTCTCATCTGCTAACTGGAAAACTGTGGGAATCTGACTTCAGTGAGCTTGATACCAAATCCACAGCAAATAAAATAGAGGAAATCAATTTGCCAGATCCTTTTTTTTTTTTAATTGCTATTGATGAAACCTCATCAGCTAACTGAGCCGTAAGATGAGCTTCCTGTTTGTGGTCTAAGGCTAATTTGGAATTGTCCAATTGCATAAATAACTTTCAAAGAAAAGAACAGTAACTTTGTGTGCGTGCCAGATGAGGTTGCAATTAGTGCTCCGTGTCTGTGCAGTACTGCTCAAGGGAAAAGGGAGTGCACCCTGAGTTTTTAACCACTAGGAAAACACCATAAAGCTTGTGTATTTGTAGATCTTGGTTACTCCAGAAGTAATCTAGGAGAACAACACAGCCCTTTGAGCAGGCCAAGATGATTTTATTAATTATTCAACTGTTAATTAGGTCTACGAAAAATGAATATGTCTATTAAGCAACGTATATCTTAGTATAAATTCACACAACTTGAAATTAACTATGCTGCCCTACTGAAATCGAGGGTTAATTTAACATTTCATTTTGCCACGTGTCATAAGAAATATTCATCAAAATGTGAGGAAATAATAACAGTGATTCAGTGCCATATAGAAATTCCTAGTTCCCCTCCATTTCATTCTTTCAAATCCTCCCCATTACTTTCTCTTAACTATTGTCTGGTTCTCCTCCCTTTCCAGTAATTTTATCTACTTCTGTACTTCAGGTGCAAATCTTCATAGGACTGATATGTTCTTTCACTTTCCCTAAGAGAGAACATTTGGAATCTTATTCCACCTTTGGTAGCACTACAGCGTGCTGAGTCATATTCTCCCCCCACCAAAGCACACACAGTGATTTTCAGGTTAATCTCACTGTTGCCTTGGTTAAGGTGCCAGAGAAGAATTGAAACCTCGCTTAATTCAAACATTTCAATAATATTAATAAAAAAATAATGAAAGCAGATATAGTAATAAAAAAAAATCACCATTCGAACAAAAGCAGTAATGCCCAAAACACATACATTTCACACATGGCATGTTTGTTACCTACAGTCACACCTGAGAATTCCTGCTCCCATTTCCACGGTGTACCTCCCTGGAAGGTACCTGAGAAGGGCTCAGATCACTGCTAAGGAGGACACCAGGCTTTTTCAGTCCAAATCATGTACAGCATGTACCTTACCTTGTCCTGGGGTCCAGCCATGAGGGCAAGACTCCACTGCTTCCTCCCAGGAGGTCACAGTTCTTTCTGCACCGTAGCTGAACCTACGGACAGTTGTTCCTCTGGGATCTTCTGAGGATCTTCCTAATGAAGAGCAAATTCTCCTTTTCATGTTGTTTTTCTGTCACCAATCCCTTGGTTTGAGCAAAACATTATTTTCAATTATTTAATCCAATCATTATCCCTTTCATTTCCTGTTGCTGGTTATTTCCTGCTGTTATTCATGGGCAGTAGTCTCCAGGCAGGCTTGTTTTTCTCTTTATCTTACTTTTGGGTCAGTAGCATCATTAACCTCCAGAGAATTCCCCTCCTTGCACTCATCATGCTCTGATTAGTCTAGGTTCCTGTTTCTCTTAGTCAGTAGCCTTAAAGTCCTTTTGAAATTTCCCTTTTTCACTTTACTGTTTTCCACATATTACAGAGTAAATGGAGTGATATCTTTTTTCCTGCTGGTCAACAATTGGGTAGCACTTTTTTGCCACTATAGATATTTCCTGCACAGGAAAGTGCAGTGTACATAGAATTACCTTTAAAGACTCTACTTGTTAAAGGGATTGGGTGTATTTTTATTCCTTTTTTTTTTTTTAATATTGTTATTAGTTTCTTTTTTTCCAGAAGCTTTCAAAACTTAGTTTGGCTTATGGAAACTGAATTCTAAGTAAAGTTCTAGTTGAGAGTTCTAGTTTTGTTCCTCAGTTTGCTGTAGCTGATGCTTGAAACTGTCAGACCTGTAATAGGAAATGCCAGTACTTCTTTGAAATCATATTTTAGTGTAATTATTATTTCATTCAGCTCACAGAAGTGTTGGGAAGACTTCATGCTTCTCCTGAACAATACCTTTCATATTCAACTTTTAGCACAGTGGCTGCATGTGAAGTAAGAGCATGTTAGAATTAGCTATCTGAACTCATGCACACTTCTCTATCTGAAAGACCCATTTTTTTCCCATTTCTGAATTCAGATTCCTGGCTGGACAGCTGGAATAAGTTGTTTTGCATTTTTGTTGTTGTTGTTGTTGGGTTTTTGTTGTTGTTGTTTTATTTTTAACTATATAATTTATTTTATTTCAGTCTTCCAGAAAATGAAAACTAGCTTTAAATGCCTCAAATTTCTCAGGTGCCATTTCCCTGGGGAAAAAATAAAGGGGAAAAAAAAAACCAAAACAACAAAACAACAACCCACAAACAAACCGACAAGAAAAAAAAAATTAAAATAAAATTTTAGAAACCTAATGAAAGAAACAAGAAAGAAAAAACAACTAAAGAAACAGAAATGAAAACAAAACCCTGAACAAGCCAAAGCATTTCTTGGCTAGGAATTCTGGGCAGGAAAGGAAGGGAATGTTTCTCCAGTGGTTTCTCTTGAAATTCTTGTGTAGAACTTAAAAAGGGTAAAGAATGATATATTCAAAAGTACTTTTAAAGATCCGGGATCTTAACTTTGTTTTCAAAAGATACAAAATCTTTTATCACCACCCTGCTGAAGACCTCTGAGACTGAACTGGATCTGTTCATCAAGCCTGGGATCTGAGTGCCACCCCAGTCATCCAAGACACAGAGGTGATCAGTGCTCACTCCTTTCTCTTCAATTTGAGCACTTAAACATCCTTTAATGCCTTGGGCATTTCTGAAACCAAGCAACTGCCAAGTTTCTTTTGTAGAGTACTCCAAATGTACTTGGAATGAAATGGAATGGAATAACACAAATTCCATATAAATGGAATAATACACTTGTCTCATATGACTTCCATCATAACATCCTAAAAGACAACAGATTTTATCATGTTATTTAGGTGCATGGAGAGGTTCTTTTACATTACATGATGAGCTAAAAGGAGCTTTCCATTAACTAAGATTTGTTCAGTATTTCTTCATTAGATGGAAGTTTGGAAGAGCTAATTAGTATATAACGTATACTTTGCTTGTTGATTGAGGTTTTTTTGTATTCTGCATAAAGCAAAAGGAAGAAGTGTGGTCTGGTAATTTAACTCAAAATGTACATGTAGTAGGGGAGAAGAGCCTGGAAAAGCATCCCGTCCTCCCTTCCTTCAGTCACCTTCTGTGTATCCTCTTCCAAAGTAGAGATTGTTTTGTTAAATTTAAAACTATTATCAAAGGCGAAAAAATAAACCATCATAAAGGAATTTATAGCTTTATAAAAATTCAGGACTCCTGTGTGATGGTAATCTACTGGAATGCCCAAAGCCATTAACAACAGGGAAACAGTCCCTGATTTACTGGTTTCTTTCCTAAGGGAGAAAAAAATTCAGCTTGCTTTAACTGTAGCTCTAACTCTAGCATCTGACAAAAAGATACAGACCCTGTGTGTGCTGTGTACTCATAGTATAGTTAGGTGCACCATGAAATAAAAATCAGCAGATAGGTGGAAAATGGAAAAAGAATTTTTAAAAGCTTACTCTGACAGCACCTTCTGATAGGAATGTGCAAATGGTACTGTGACTTCTTTTTATGCTAACAGGAAGTGATTTCCAGGTTGTGTCAGGTGATGAAGCATAAAGACAAAAGTAATCCTTTACTCAGTGGATTTTTAGTACTTATTGTCCTTGTAAGGAGGATATCCCTTAAAAACAAGCAGCACACATTTTCAAAAATCTGCTATTCATTAAAGAACAGTAGTACGACATTAGGATACATATTCTGTGTATGTAAATCAAAGACATTATAGAAAATGATGTATCAGTAAAATATTTTTAAACTCATACCCTGGGTTCNAGGTAAAAATTAATAATATATTAATAATCATTAATGTGCAAAAAATAATTGAAAAAATATTTAATAATCAGTATTGTAAACAATATGGTTTAATATGCTTAATTATTTTTTTAATTCTTGTTTAACATCTTGCTGGAGCAATTTGAAGCTCTGTTGCTAAATTTTGATACTTGCTTTTTAATGCCTATCCTAGCTGAAGAAAGATAGCTCAAAAATACGTGGATGCATCATTTTTCTGTGCTTGCTAAATAATGACACCCATTTTTCGGTCCCATTCACCAATTTTTCAAGATTTTTATAGAATTTCAGCTAGTAAATTTTCACCCAACCCAATGTGATTCAGTTTTTCTTGCAATTTAATCGAAAGGTACTTACTACATTTTTATGTTTTTAACAAATGCCTTCAAAATCTGTTGACACTTTTCCCTTGGAGAAATTTTAAACACGCTAGAAAATTCTGTTTCTAGTTTTTTTTATATATACAGATATGAGAATTTTTCATAAGTGACACATTCTTTTCAGCAATAAAATCCCTTAACAATGAAATTATTTCCAAAACTCATTTGTCAAAATGCTCTCTCCACAGCATGAGGTTCTTTGGAAAAGCAGCTACTTTTTCACTCGTTGTTAAGATGTCACCTTTACCTTGAAGGGACACACTAATTCTGGGATTTTTTTATTCTTTTTTGGTGGGGTGTTTGGGGGTTTTTTTGGTGGGTTTTTTGTTTGTTCGTTTGTTTTTGTTTGTTTGTTTTTGTTTTGTGGCTTGTTTTTTGGGTTATTTTTAGGGTTTTTTGTTTTGGTGGTTTTTTTGAGGTTTTTTTTTTTTAATATCTGCTGTGTAGCAACTTGCTGACAATCACTTGGCAACACAGAAATCTCAGCAAATATGGAACACTTGTCCTTTTTTAGGAGAAGAATGCATAACTTATCTTTAATTTTGACAATTCCTTTAAGCACTTTGATGTGAGATGACCAGGAATCCACTGTGGTACACAAGATTTTCACGGTCACTCCCCACCTCAATACAAATATTGTAAAGATTGTACTATTTAAATGTCTATAAAATTCACAACACTGGTGGCATACTATAGAACTTTGTGCACTTCTGGCTACTATTTGTTTGCTGCAGCAGTTCCTCTATAAATGATGCAGTGAATGAATTCCAGGAGTGGTGCTCTCTCAGTAACCTTATTCTGGGAACCTTTTTTCATTCTAGTAAAAGCAGCCATTCCATCAGTGGTTTCACTTGCAAAGTTTTTCCATAAAACATCATTTTTGTTAAAAAATCACTTACCATTGAGAATATATTTTCTCCAGTACATCTTTCCTTTAGTGGCTCACAAAGCAGTGGCTCTTAATAAATTTCATTATTTAAATAGGATCTAGCAAATACCATGAACTGAGATGTGTTAGAAACATGCACTTTCGGTCAATTGTACCACAAACCTATTTAAAAACTCAGCAATATTTTGTAACATATTTCACCAGTATCTTCTGAAAAAACAGGAGTGCTTTTTAGTCTGTTGCCATATTGTTTTCTGCATATGCCAGCCATTTCCACCATGGAAGTTTTTTGTCTTTTGCTCTTAAGAAGAAACCTCAGAAGAAGGCTCTGAACACTTATTATTAAATTCAGGGATGTACAAGGTTAAATATCATGACTTTAGACTTCGTTAATTACATCTGATTAGATTGTCATCCTTGTTACCTTGTAAAACGACTGAGAAAACACTTGTCAGCTACTAAGGGTAGGAGAAATGTCACTTCTTCCATTTTCTGGTTGTTTGCTTGTCATCACATTAATATTATTTTCAATTTGAGACATTTATCCATTTTGTGAGATTTGGTTTAGTTAAAGCAAGATAATAGAATCTGTAAATTTGCTTAAACAAGGCCATGTGAACTGCAACATGCCACAATACGCTGAGAGTGAGCGAACGACTGAGGGCACCATTGTTAATTAACATTTTCCCTAGTTCAAGTTCCAAATTGGAAAGCATATTGGCTCCTGTGGTGACACAAAAAGGGTGAAGTGTTTTCAGTATTGTCAAGCCCAAACATTCAAAAGACACAGAAGAAGTGCCAAAACAGCAGACTTAAAAACAGCGATAAGTAGCTTGCATCTACTTTTTTTCTTCTTTTGCCTCTGGTTTTGTGCTGCAAGACTGACCTTGAGTCATGGATTTCCAAATTTGCTTCCGTAACTGTGGGGATTAAACTTATATATATAGATATATCTATATATCTATGTATCTCTCTCTATATATATGTGCATTTATATATGTGTGTGCACGTTTATATGATAAGGCATCAATATATATACATATATAAATATATATATATATGCACATATATATACACATAGAGACATAGTGGGAAGGGAAGCATTCATAAAAGACCCGTTTCAGGAGGACTTGAGGCTTTTAAGAAAATCAGACACTCTGAGACATGATAAAATCCTGATAGTTGTCGAGACCGTGTTTTGTTTCTTTACATGTGAGAGCACAGAGAGCTTTTTTCCCACCCGTGGAATCTGAGGAGGTCCCTAGCGGATCATGTCTGATGTAGTCATTAATATTCAGAGCTGTCTGTGAGCTGTGGTTCTGGCAGCCCCCGTGCCTGTGCAGGATCCCAGGAGGGGTTTCCCTGTGGAAGAGGGGATGTGAGTGTGGCTCTGCCCGCCCCATCGCCCTCATTCTGCGGTGCCAGCCCGCAGGCAGCGGGCACTTGGTGTGTCTGGGAGTGCCTCGGGGCATCCGAATCCTGCCCTGATGGGTGCACAGGACACCTCGTGCTCTGCAGAGCTCCTTCCACTTCTGCCTGAGGCTGCATTTACAAGTGTCAGTCTCTTAGGGATGGTGGGCTTGCTTTTAAAAGCGGCTTCAGAAGAGTGCACAAGCTCTGTCTGACCACAGAGAGTTGCTTGCAGGAGGTCGGCACAGAATTTAGGATCTAAAATTCATTCAAAGCTGATTGTGAAAGCACTGTCCAAACTGCAACAGTCGTTCAGTGTGCAGTGATACGAACTTCTTTTAGTACTTTGCCCTTTATCTAGTAACATGGAATAAACGTTATTAATTGTGAATATCTTTATAAGCTTATATATGCATTTATAAGATTTGGATTTGAATGCTTTAAACTCACTGGTCTATATCCGCGGAATTTTTTTTTTTTTTTTTTTTT
>WEKY01030189.1:31229-74335 GCA_013390045.1 Picathartes gymnocephalus
TTTTTGTTTAGTAGAGGAAAATAAATTGGTTGGGCGGTTAAAAAATTCCAGATACAACAGTTTTAGAGAGGCCAATAGTCTATTGGAAGTCTAAGGAGAAACAGAGAGATGAGACTCTATAGTCTGGAGAACACTGTGAGGAGTCTTAGCAATGTGGGTAAATATCTGACAGGAGTGAACTGATATGACGGAGAGAGCCTCTTCCCATTGGCTCCCAGAGACAGAACAAGAGGCAATGGACACAATTTAAAACACAATAAATACCTTCTGAGCACAGGAAAACTGCAGCTGAGAGGTTGGTTAAACACTTGCCTAGAGAGGTGGTGGAGTCTCCATTCTTGAGGGTATTCAAAACTCAGGTGCACATTATCCTGGACACCTTGATCTAGCTGACCCTGCTTGAGCAAGGGATTTTTGTACTAGATGATTTCAAAAGACCCTTCCAACATAAGTGATTCTGTAAATTATTCCTGCCTGCCGCAGGTGAAATGTTAGAATGCTGACAGATATTAAAATGTTAGGCAATGGAACTCCCTAACCTCCCCTTAAAAACCAAAAAAATAATAAAAATCACTAGGAGTAAGAAATGAAGAAATGCTGAATTTTCATGTTGCTGTCGCCTGGCTCAAATATCCCAGATGGTCACCTGCAATTTTTAGCAATCACTGGTTATACACTAATACTGGTGTGCTGTAAACACCAGCATTTAAAGATAAGTTCACCACACTTAATGGCTACACCAAATGAAGGAGCACGAGTCCCGAAGAATCTTTGTCAGAACATGGTGACATAGGGAACAAACATAATTTCATTTCATTGTTCTAGTCTGAGGTCTGGAAGTCTGACACATGCTAATTTCTTTAGGGAAAAAATATATCAGGAAACAGAGTAATAAATGTGGGTAGGGAGATGTAAAAGGCTCCTTTTGCAGACAGTATCACCATTTTACCTTTTGAGATATTTTGCAATCCTTTTTTATCAACATGAATAATACATAGCAGTGATGAATTTCTCCTAGACCTGTTCACATTAGAAGAAACATTGTGGTGAGAGCAGATGCTGTAGTCATGATGGCACATTGAGAAATTGTCCATCAGATGGCATGATAACAAACAGCTTTCACAAACAATCCAAAATATATCTACAAGACAAAAACCATCCCACAGCCCACCTGCTCAACAGAAAATTCAGGGAAAAGCTTTCAATATGTCTTTTTAAAGATACCCTCCTAGGAAGATGTTGATGAACTGGGGGAAGTCTGCAACAGATTGTTTTATGGAGGAGGAAGATAGAAATATTGGTTGTTTCAGCACTCCCAGAAGTGGAATTAACCCTGCTTGCAAAACAGTTCAGTCTTGATTACTTAGCAGACTTTAAAAATGTTTTAAAATATGTCATAACTACTGATAAGGAAGCTATCAAGGACCAGGTTATGTTGTCCTGGATCTTTTCCCTAATCCAGAATTTCCCTTAAATTTTCTTACCAGTTCCTATTTTCAAGTAAAGTGATGTAATGTAGCATAAGTTTCTCTCACCTGTATTATCTGGTGTGTTCACTAACTTGGTCTGAAAGCTACTGTTTTGTTTTGCTGATGAGCGCTAGTAAGGGAAGAAAAGTGCATTGGGGTGGTGGAAACGTGGGTAACAAAAAGAGCACAGTCAATAAAAATTGAGAGTGTGTGGGAAGTGAGAAACACTCACACTAAAATAAAAAGAAGGGAAGCAAAAGAATAAAACCTTCTGCTCTCAAAGTATACAAGCATGGAAACTCAGGGAAAAAAGGGGGCAGCATACTGAGGCATGAAAGGGCTGAAAAATAAATGTCAAGACAGAAGAAAAATTCAAATAAAAGAAACTTAACACCCTTCCAGAATTGTAAGCTTAACAGAAGGTCGATATTTTAACAACAACAACAAAAAAGCATCAAACACAAGTAGCCAAAAGAGTGTGTCCTGTAATGACAGTGGGTCTGAGAGACACAGGTGCCTCTCGTGACCTGAGGCAACACTCTCACCTTCATCGCTTGAAGTCTGCCTCATTGTGTTTGGAATAAAAGCAGTGTGAAGGAAAGCTGGAAAAACAGACATACACTGTGAGATTGATTTATTTATGTCAGCAGAAGAAGACGGCATTACAGCCTGAATAACAACTCTGCCTTTCACGCAGGGTAAGTAACATATTCAGCTGTAGGAATACAATACAGAACCATTGCAACATCTGAGCACTGACACATCCTGGAAACAGCCAGAAAGCTCCGTAGCAGCTCTTGAACTGTCTCTTAGAAATGAATATTTCTTGAGGTAATGTTTCTTGGGGAAGGCTAAGAGTTTTATTTTAGAACAAAGAGAAACTTGCTCATGCTCTAAATAAGAGCTTTACTGGTGCGAGATTTTACTTTAGATTAAAAAATGCATTCATGGGGAACTTTAAAGGTAGTACATCAGAATTTGCCACATGGATGAACTCATGAGAATCATTTGCAAATATATATCAGATAATATTTAATGCTTGTCTTCAGAACTCCCTTGCTCTGTCTGTCGCTTTATCTCCTCACTTCCCCCTTCTTAAGGTGCTTTTCCTTTTTTCTTTTTTTTTTTTTTGTACTGCTGGTGCAAGCTTCAGGGATTTCTCGTGCTCCAAGTTTCAGCTGCAGACAGGTGCCAAAACAAGTAAGTAAGCACCATTTTCAACTCAGCTCTGCTAGCAGCTTTATGAAAGCTTAGTGAAGCTTTTTGCTCCAAATTGAAAGCACTGAACCCAACCATATATTTCAGAGGGGAAAGTACATTTCGGCCTGTATTGGTTGTGGCTGGGATGGAGTTAATTTTCCCCACAGTGCTGTGCTTTGCTGGAAAGGTGCTGGTACCACAGCAGTGTTTGGTGCTGCTGGAGACACACTCACTGCCCTACATCCCCCCTCTCTGCTGGGCTTCGGCTGGGCAGGTTCTGGGGAGGGGACCTGGCCAGGACAGCTGACCCAAACTGAAGGGAAACAGGAGAATGGGTGTCGTTCATTATTATGACATTTGTCTTCCAGAGCAACCACAACAGCTTCCAAAGCCCTCCTTCCTCGGAAGTGGCCGGACATACCTGCTGGTGGGACATAGAGAATAAATACCTGTAACTGGGGAGTCTGCAGCTGAAATGGAATCAAATTGAAACTGGACTGCTGAGTCAGGGTGGTATTTTTATTTAAACCCAAATTAAAAATTTGGGATACGTCGTATCTGTATCCTACCTCCTGAACCTGAAACAAATAGCATGGATGTTGTGGTTTGAAAACAAGGTCTAGTGGTTCAGCAAAGGTTCAGCATTCTGATTTTCAATGCCTCTATGTAAATTTAGATATGTATATTTTATTTATACATATATAAATATACATCTTTTTATATGTATACTATATATGTATACATACTCTATGCCCCTATGTATATTTATATATGCATGTGTGTGCAGATACACGTGCATAATACGCACATTAAAAAAGCATTAAAGAAAAAAAGGGGAAATCAAAACCCCAGTAACAAGAATGTCTTACACCCTCTTTATATTTTCCTGCATTAGTATAACTTCATTTAGCAAACAGGAGAAAATGGTGAAGTTATCATGTTTATTTAAACAAATAATTCTCAATAAAATGGTACATTTACAGAAGGCTTTCTTAAATATAAAAATTTAGGAATCAAATATGAGTCTTCATTTGAGATACATATTTCATATAAATATATCTTCCTTGGCTGCATCTCAGATTAGATTTGAGCCAGATTTGTGATTGCAACAGCATCCAACCAGTAATCTTTTATTTATCTACTGGTGTTGTCATGATAACTGATCTAAAGTATATGGAATACAACTGAACTGGGAATTGAATTAACCTATCTATGTGCCTTGGTATTTTAAATACACAGGTTAGCAGTTGTGTCAGGTTTCCTATATTCCTTAAATATATGATTTGTCCTTATCCCAAAGTAACTTTAATTGCCTGCAAATAAGAGCTGTGAGAATCTATGAGGCCTTAGAAGAGGCTCTCTCATGAACCTGTTGAGATATCTGTATTTCGTGGGAGCTCATGTTAGCCTCAGACTCAGTGTTTTAAGAATTTGGCTTCAAAAGGAAATATATCCCATTGAAATTTCATTGTACTTAAAAAAAAAAAAAAAGGTGCTCGAAAGGATGGTCTGGAGTTGTTACCAGCTAGTCTGGCTTCCTGTGCCACAAAGGTTTGGCAATGTTATTCATCATTTCCTGAAGTGGATGTTACTTTTTCTTTATTAGTATGTTGTCTGTGTGATGTCAAGTCAAATATAAGGATTTTTTAACACTTACCTTGAGTTTTATAGAACTTCCGATTTAATCTGTTTTCTGATTTCTGTTGTATATTGGTGTACAGCTTCTTTAGTCAAATATATGGATTCTCTCCCGTCCATGGCAGAAAAAGTTAATTATTAAGATTTATATCTAAATATGTGTATATATATATATATATACACACACACATACACACACACACATGTGTGTGTGTCTGTGTGTCTATGTATGCATTTTAAATATTTTAAATTTCAGGATTAGCAGAATATAAAATCCTTAGATGTTCTCCTCTCTCTCGTTATTTTTATTTTTGTTATTTTAGTTGTATACCAAGTATACAGTGGCAAAGAAGCCCAGAACTAGCACCAACTACAGCTAATAGGGAAATTCTTGTTGGAAACTGTGAAATTCATTTGACCCTGAGTGCCCTTCTGGGTATGCTCTATGGATGGAGTAAAATTGTAAGTGAAGGACTTCAGGTCCTAGAGAGGTTGGTACAGAAAGAAGGACAAAAGAACTCCCAGTTCAGATATTTGTGCTGTCCTCAGTAAAAGTGATCAGAAAAACAATCTCAGAAGAAATTGGGTGGGGTTTTTTTTTCTGACAGGAAAAGAGAAATTATTTTGGTAAGTATACGGCAGTGCAAGCCACAAGCACCAAATGAAATAAAACCATGAGTGAACTGCACACACAACATTCTGCAGTACAAATTATGTCTCAAATATAGATTAAATCAATTTCATGCACAATTTATTAGGGTTGTCACGGATGGCCTGCTCTAAGTCAGGGCCTAGGTGAATTGAGTTGTTCACCTAAAGCAATATTTTGTGGTCCTTTAGAGTAGAAATGAATTACCATAGCAAAAGAAAAAGAGGATAAGTTAGCCAGAAAAGGGAGAAAAGTATGTCACTTGAGAAGGGCATTTTTACTTTTCGAACTGGTGATTAGTTGCCTATGGATAAACAGATCACCAGTCGTTCTGAAACACTGATGGTAAACATTAGGCACAGCTTGCAAGTGTGGCTGCGGTAGCAAGCCTGTCTTCTAAAAGGACCCTCTCCTGTATTCAGAAAACCTCCAAGATTTGTTGTTTTAAATTATTTTTAATTAATTCTCGCTACTTAATCCCCGCACATAACAGAGTTCAAAACTATTATACAAAAGAAACAGGGAGCTTTGAGCTGCCTTGAACCACAAATGAAAAAGATTTGTTACATACCATCATGCTTTTACCACAACAGGAAGAATTCCCTAAAGATTACATACAGCACTGATTTTGCATTTTGTTTATGTCATAGCTAAAATGAATTTTGCTGGCATCACTCCACTCCTTATCCATTTCATATGGACCCCTCCAGGCCCAGAATTAGATGTGACAGGGAGCCTCACCACTCTAGAGTGACCCAGTAATGACACAGAATATGTGTCGTTGTATGTCAGCATTGAAACAAAGTTGGCACAGACATGACGATAAATTTAAAAATAACTGCTATGCTAGTAATCATATGCTTGAAAAATTATACTAAACTTACTCTCCACTTTTTAAAGTTCTAACAACCGTGGCAAAGTAATAGCAGGCAAATACAGAATGATGAAAGAGTCTTTTGATTTCGGATTCGTAATCTTCTCCTCAATGGGCCAGTACAGCTTCAGTTCACCCACCCAGCAGCAGTTTTTTATCCCAGGGTGTGTACATAAAAGACTTCAGTTTCCAAGATTGACTGCACTCTCCTGAGCACTCAAATCTAGCAAGAAAGGGTTTATTCAAGGTAAACAAAAAAACACTTGACTGAAAATAAAAACTGGAATCAAACTCTTTGTGTTCTTTACTCTCAATTCATTCCTGGGGAAGGTAGGTGCCGCAGTGTGTTTAGTGGTTTGGTTTTTGTTGGTTTTTTTTTGTTTTGGTTTTTTTTTTTTTTTTCCCTCACTGCTGCCTTGCTTTACTTATTGTACTTCATGATTAGCAGCTATTGAGACAGCCACCAGGACCTGCTGTCATCTGCTGGCCACCTAGGGCCCTCTCAGGCTAGAGCATAATACTGAAGCAAACCTTGTTGTTTTGCTGAATTACTTCCATCTATCCTTAGATAAGAGAGCCAATCACATCCATACTTCTTCAGATAGACCTCTCTGCTGTGTTTAATGCTATTGACTGCTATTACAGCGATTTCCACTCTGCCAGGCTTCCTTCCAGCCTGAATGTGGTTAAGCCACAGTGTGCTGTGACCTGTGGTCCTGACCGCAGCTGACTGCCAGCACGGAGAATGGCAAATCCTCTTCAGGATGGTTCAAGCCTTGGTTGTTGTTCAGCTCTGCGCCTGTGAGACAGGGGCTCTGACACCAGACTCTCCTCCAGAACCACCGTGCAGGGCACACCCTACCTGGGGTTAGCCACGTGAGGTCTGGAGAGCCGCCATGGAGCAGTGCAATGCCCTCCCTTCCTGACCAGACCATTCCCTCAGCCGTGAGCAAGGAGAGCCAGGCTGGGCTGGAGATATTTATGGGGGTCAGGCACAGCCTGGCACCCTCAAGGCACCGCCAAGGTCTTAGATCCTCCTGGGAATGCAGCCGCTGGGATGGGAATGAGGAAGTGTTCACACATTAGGGCCAGGTCCTGGCAAGAATTTCGATTGTTTAGTTCTCTTCCAGGCACCTGCTTGCCTTTTGTTTAGAGGCATTCTTATCCACTGGGGAATTGGATGTTTGAGGAAGACATTCAGTGTCGAGGAACACGTTCTGTGCTGTAGCTCAGGGTGCAGCTGCAGATGGAGCTGCAGGTGGAGACAAGAGGCTGTAAACTGATGCTGACCCTTTTCACATAAAAGCACACAGGGATTTGTGCCACAGCCCGGCGAGGGACTCTCAGAGACGCAGCAGGAGCTGATGGCTCCAGATTTTTCCATGCTTGGACTCTGAAGATATAAAAGGCCAAGTGTTCCTTTGTTCTTGGTCCTTCTCAGAGGCACCAGCTCACCAGCTCAGGCTGTTATTAATTAATTTATTTATTTATTCATTTATTTATTGCACCAAGATTAAATTATTTTAAGGATCTGGATGTCTGAGACTCTGCTGTGGGACACTTGGTGTTGAGCTGGCCAGGAAATCTGGTCCAGCGGTGTGAGTGCAGCTGTGTGGCCTCAGTCCCAGCTCAGGTGGTGAGGATGTGGCTCCCAAAGTGGCTCCTGGATGTTCCAACAGGGGAGTTTCCCCAATAGGATATAGCTGTGAGAAATTTGTCTTCATTCTGGCAATGCTTAATACTTTCTGTGTTTCAAAATTGATTATAGCTTAAAGAAGAATGAATTCTTTTCGTTCTGAAGTCATAGACTAAATGTATTTTGGCCCCCATCACTGATTTGCTGAATATTCTGTTCTGCAAATCCCTATTGGCATGGAAAGGATTTTTATGTTGAGATATGAAGATTTTTTTCTTTTTCTTTTATTATATGTACATATTGGTTTATTTTTTTAGAATTGTGAATTACATTTTTGAGAGGGCTAATCTGCTTCTGAAGATTGTGGGGCTGGCTATTTGAAAGATTACTTCCGTAGAGTATAGTCAAGCAATACTTTTCCTAGTACAAATGGTTGCTTTTACTTCACAGAAATTATTCGGGCTTTTTTTACAATAAATGAAAATGGCAATCAGCTATTACTGGGCTGCCAAAATAGCCTGAATGAATCCTGGAAGAAATTAACTTGTTTAATTAAAATCATCAGGAGCCTTCTTATTTGCCTTTGTGAGTCTGGGCTCTCTTTTTTAAATATGGTAAGGCAATGCTACAGCCAAAGTGCATTCAATTAAAAATACCCCAAATAATGTAATTTATAAGAAATGTCATGAACAGAAAACTGTTGTAAACTGTAGATAAGTAGTGTCATTGTCTATCTCAACCTCTAGATGAATAAATTGATAATAGGCATAACAACTATAACACCACCTACACTAATCACAAAATGATGGCATAAAAATTAGAGTTCTCTTTTCCTGTCACAAAAATTTTTGCATTCTCACCTCTCAGTGAGAATGCATCATGTTTCATTTCTATTTTTTCCTGTTAAAATATTGACTCTCAGTTGAGGAAAAGAATGAAGGCAGAAAGCACTCCAGTAAACCTGGTTTTTCATCCCTACATATGTGTAACCTTTAAAGAGTACAGCTTCTGTCTTATTAATACTTTCAATTTCTATAAATCATCAAATTTTTATTTGATGATAGTAGTACTGAGACAGACTGCCAGGGAAGAGCAGCCAGTTTGCTTTAAAAAATAAAATGCATAAAATGTGTGTGAAAGCCCTCCAGCTCTCCTTCTTGAAGTATATTATTAAAAAAAAAAAAAAAAAAGGCCAGAAGGACCCAAACAAAATCACCAAAACCAAAAACAAACAAAAAATCCCCAAACAAACAAAAAAAACCCACTGAAAGGTCAAAATATCTCTGTTAGCACATAAAGTTCCAGTACACAGAAGGGTTTAGAGATTGGATACAACTAAGAACACAAAATAAACTTCTCACAGTTCAGTTACAGCCACCAATTTTCATGTGACAGATCCATTTTTTTTCACCAGATTTTGCAAGCTAGAAATAACTGGGTGAAAATGAGGCCCTTGTGCTTTTGCATTATTGTAAAGGCAGAGGGTTCTTTTTTATACTGTACATAATATTTTAATTTTACCAAGTAGACAACAGACAGTGTTGAATTTTACCCATTTTCATTGAGTAAAGGTGTTTAGAAAAAACAGTCTAAAAGCAGAATTCTATTTATAAAATAATTCTCTAATTTTGTTATGGCATGGTACAGAAAGAGAATGTAAAACTGTGTTTCAGTTAAACCATATGTAAAGATACAGGCACAAAAGTCCCTCCTTTAACACTTTGCCATCTATAGGTAACACCATGAAAATAATTAGAAAGGGAGAGAAACAGTAAAATTACTCTCTGCTTCCTAAGTTCCTTTTAATTTGGATTATTTGATACAAATTTATAGCAACTGACTTGGTGAGGTTTAGCGTGAGAAAAGAAAGTTTTTACTTTAGTATGTGTTTTGCAGAAACGGTTTGATTTTATACAATTTTCAGCATTTCTGGTCCAAGTGTTATATTTGTAGAGTTTGAGTATTACATTTTGTGAAACTTGAGCTTCTATATTTTTTAAATTTGCAAATCATAAAAAGAAAAGCAGTTCATTTTGAGCTCCTGTGACCTGAGCAGTACCTCCTCTACTGGTGAAAACTCACACAGCTACAAGGACTTTAAGCTATATCAAACTCTTCTGTAAAGTTACTGGGTTAATTTTGTGAATTCAGCAAAAACTGAGCTTTGCACGTTCACAGAGAGAATATTAATGCTTCAGGTCTGTTCCTCGAACCCTTGAGATCAAGAGGAAGTCTAAACATGCCAATCTTAACTTGCATGGCTGTGCTTTTTATGCTTCTCTTTCACAGTGATGTATTGCAAGTTACAGTTACAAGGCCAGCTTGGGTTTTTAATCTAAAGCCAGCCCAGGCAGAGCATTAGAAATTCAGGACGCTTGTACAAACACACTCTCAAACCTGGGAGAACTGTTTGCTCTTCCTCCGAAAAAAATCACTCTGTGACAGAAAAGGATGGATGTTAAAAGCACAAACTATGACCTACCGTTTCTTTTTTTAATTATTATTTTTGTTAAATTGTCCAGATTTCTGAAAGCAGTCTTTCTGTTCTGAAAAGGGCACTGCTGTAATGGATTTTTTTGCTTTAAGGGTGTGTGCATTGATGCACTTGTATATGTGTGGATGTATGTGTATGTATGTATATATATATACACACACACAGATTAAATCTACAGATTAGTGGCATTAAATCTTTAGAATTAGTGGCATTTTTGCAGTGCTTTAAAAGGATTGGAAAACAATTTCAGTTTACAGCTTTTGGTTTTTTCCCATGGAGAAAGAATATTTTTTAAAATAATAATTACTATTTTTATGACAAATTAAAAAGGGACAGATGATGGGGACCACTGTTATGTTTAATTGATGATTTTTCAGACCTGATCTTAACTTTTTGTCAAACTTTTCTTTCTTCATGTAGCTGTCATGAATAGTATTGTTGCTATTTGCAAGAAGCATTCTGAGTTTTAACGCAGCCTCCCTCCTCTGCTTCTTTATCACGGCAAAAAGCCTGCAATGGTGGTGAGTCTTATGTATGAGTCCCTTTTTATTTTTGCTTTTTTATGATAAAATTATAATTCTCTTTCTTGGCTTGTCTTAGAATCCAGAGTAATGTCACTTGGGCCTCAGGGGCTGTTCAGCAGCAGCAGCAGCAGCAGCAGGTATAAGCTGAGGAAGTCAAGGTAGAATTAGCAGTCGTGCCTGGCTTTATAATAGCAGTTTCCTCCTCCAGGATTTGTCAATTTTGCTTTTGCAGTTCCGTCAGCAGTGGCATGTGCTGTTTGCCTCCTGTCTGTTCAGCAAAATAAAGGGAATCATTTTCTCTAGCAGGTGACAAGGCTGAAAAGGAAACCTCAACAGTCTGTTTTGGCTGGCTGTGCGAAGCTGCATTTGTTGCCCTACAGCTGTGATGACCTTTGGTGTGTAGGAATATTTGAGTCCTCTGGATAACTTAATAATAAGCAAATCCTACTCCAATCTACTTTTCTTTTCAAAAGTTGCATTCTTTCTGAACTTTGCTGCTTTCTTTTCACTCACTGTGAAGAATAGTCTGAAGGAAAGAAAAGTGGGGAGAAAACAGCAGAAATGACAAATCTCATTTTTGACTTTAGGGGAAAGTCAGTAAAGAAGAATGTGTTGGAGGATACATATGATCTTCTTGAGAGCTCTGTTCCCACTAGACAGTACTCTTGTCATAAAGGGGAAGGAAAGGTTAAAGCAAAAACCCACCATAACCAAGAGAAAAAACCAATATGGTAAATTCCAAAGGTTGTGCAGTGTCAGAATGTGAAGAAAGTGATTGATTCCTGAACCAGAGCTTGGAGAGCAAATAGACCCTAGTACCAAAATCTCTGTTGCACATTTTGAATCTTGCAAGTTCTGTATGCCAGGACACACCAGCACAGCTTTGCTTTTAATCACTGCACCTTTCCCAGAGAGCTGGCAACAAATGAACTCTGTTATTTAGCCATGGGATTTCAGACAGGCCTTGTTTGGAATCCTCCTTGTGCAAACAGACTGCAAACGCGTGCCAGGCACTTCTGGCAGACTGAAGGTGTTTCAAAGGTGTGAATAGTTTGCCCGAGCTACGAGGAGTTTGGTGTGGGGTTTTTTTTCAGTACCCACAATACTGATTAGCTGCAGAACACTTGCTCCAGAGAGTGTGAGCTGTAATTTTAGTTCTGAGAATATTTTCACATTTGCTGCTTCACACAGTGTGCAGTGACTCATCAAAAATGAATTGTGCTAGTCATTTGATGCTTCGGTTAACAAATATGAGAAAACACACATTATTTTTACAACAGTTAAACAAACATTTAAGTTGTTCTGTAGGAAAAAGAAAGTTTTAAAAATAGCTTTTTATGCTCTTTTTTGCATAGATGGTATAAGACATTATGGTACTAAAGAGAGACCTAATTTTGTGGGAGAATTGCAAAACAACTTGACACTGTCTTCAAAATTTTTTCTATTCTTGCAATATAACCAATTTATTCTTTATGCATTTTCTTTTCTCAGACCTTCTTGTCCTTTATTGCATAGAAGTAATTTCTTAGAGGAGGATAAAATACTTGCCTCTTTGTAGGGTACTGGCAAAAAATATCAGTACAAATATTGG
Organism: Picathartes gymnocephalus; assembly: GCA_013390045.1. Lineage (NCBI taxonomy): Eukaryota > Metazoa > Chordata > Aves > Passeriformes > Picathartidae > Picathartes > Picathartes gymnocephalus. The sequence continues at coordinate 43,305 of WEKY01030189.1, forward strand.
ATATTACTTTTAATTAATAGTAAATTATTGCCTCATCTTTGTCTGTCTCTCCATATTACAAGCAAAATTCTCCATAAGTGCATATCTTCAGTATACTTTTTATATTGTACAAATACTTTGAAATTTGGGGAAAGAATAGATGAAAAGATAAGGTTGTTTATAAGATGAAATTTCATGCAGGGGAATCTTCAGTCCTGACACAAAGCCATAACTGAGTTCCAGGGTAACCTGGACGACACTATGCTTTTAGGAAAGTTAAAAGGAATTTGAATCAAACCAGTGCCTGTAGGGCTTTGTCTTTATTGAAAAAAAAAAAAAAAAAAGTTATATGGTATATTTCCCAGGGCAGATTAATTTCAATAGACCACCTGCATTTTGCTCAGAGAGATGTGTGGCAGATGCAAGATAAAAATAATCAAATTCTAATCTAAAATGCATCTGTGTAGGTCCACATATTTCCAAAATAAAGAAATGCCTTTCATTTTGTACCAACTGAAACCATAATGCGACCTTTTAACTGTAGGAATTAACTAAACCTACTTGATAAACTAATCCATCTCCAGAAGAACTCTGAATTACTCTGTAGTAGAATTAAGACTTCTCTGCTTCAAAAGAGCTAAATCCTTCCTGGCTCTGTTATAGAAATAAGCACAGGAAATGTCTGAGAGGTGCCAGCACAGATGTGTTTCTACATCTAGAACGTATTACAACTTTCTGACCAAAGAAGGGCAAGCACATTAGGGAGGTGTCCGAGGCGCTGGGAAATAATGAAAAAGTATGTTTGTGAAATCCCAGAGATTTCTGTAAGGTCGGTTCTTAAGACAATTGTGTTGACCTAAAAGTGTGCATGGAGAAAACAAAATCCATACTGTTACAGCACATGATATAAAAATGGAAATGCAGTTTGAAGCATGCTTTATTAATGAATGTTTCAAACTACTGAGATTTTAAAGGAAAAAAAAAAGATGAAATAGTTTCCTCTTAAAAAGCTTAAAGATAAAATATGTATTTAAAATAATAAATTATACATAAATCTGATTTATAATTTATTGGCTGTTAAAGTTTTATCACAGAAACAAGGAGAATGGGATATATGTAAATACTAAAAAAGTAAACATAAGCTGGATGCTTGTGTGTGAAAAGAGTGAAGTTTTAGTTTTTCTAATATAGCTGTAGTCTAAAAGAAACACTTCTAAGACTGTATTTAGAGTACTACAACTTGGAGTATTTTTTCCATTATTTTTTCCATTTTTTCTGCTTTAGTTGTAAATCCTGATGCTCACTGGCATGCAGTGCTGGTGTTTATCCAGGTCAGCAGCCTTCTCTAAGGTAAGGCAATAGGGACGTATCAAAAATAGCCAGTTCCTGTATTTGTTGCAGTCAGGTAGCCAAGGAGTCCTGATTTCACCCTGTGATTTTTATAATGTGCCTACCTGAGCTGCATGTCAGAGGCTTGACAGAGCTGCATGTTTAATAAAAAATGATTTGAGAGTCAGAGGCCTTAAAAGAAGAAACATTTCAAGCTTTCTAAACGAATCCTGCAAACCTGTGAGCAGGGCTCATGCACAGTCTTAACATCACTCAGTGTCTTCCCCCCTCTTCAAAACAGGGAAAATATGGGCTACATCCAGGCCTGTTTAAATGTATGTACATATGTATAATTAGGAATTTAATGGGCTGTGTTGTTCTGATTCATTCAGGATTAGTTGTTAACTGTAAGAAATTGGTTACAGTCATGACTCTACTACAAATTGATTTGGCAGTGGGTACAGAAAACAGATCTAGCAAGCTTGTTAATAATGCTATCAACTGCATTCCAAAAATATTCTGATTGCTCTACTTTATGAAACCTTCCTGAGCTGTGCAGCTGCCAAGGACACACAGAATGAAGGCAATAAATAAAGCTTTCCACTTGGAAATTTTGCTGTCAAGCTCATGACTGTTTGAGACTTGTACAAAGATTGCCAGGTTTTTCATGCTTGCCCACTATTCCATAAAACTATTAGAAAACAGGTTACTGGGCTTTTTAGGGGGTGAGTAATATTAATTACTAAAAAAACCCAAAACTTGATGTTCAGACTTAGAAGAAAACAAAAAACTATAATACTTGATTTTTTATTTAACATTTTTTAATAAATATTTTAGATCAGAAGTTAAAAGATGAAGTGCTTGTCCTTCTCTACATTGAGGTGACCATTATCACCACAACAATGAATTTATAAAAAAAATATTTTGAAACTGCCCTTATATTTTATTTATCTTAAAATTTAGTGGAGTTTTTCATTTAGTAATGAGTTTAGTAAAGAAAATTGGAGAAAGGTAATAAAGCAGTAGGACTTGAAGTAGTTATTTTTATCATCCCTTAAGGTATTAGAGCCTAGAAGAAAGCAAGAATCTTAATAAAATATCCTTGAAAATAAGTTGAATACTAATAAAGACTACTTGTCTCTGCACAAGGGGCAGAATACAGCAGTGATCTTTCTGTTTTTCACTATCTCACCTTTTTTTTTTTTTTTAGTTCCTTTGGCTGAACCAGAGGGAACATTATTGCATGCAGGACAGCTTGACTAAGGTAAATCAAGAGAGTACTTAAAATATTTTGTCCTTTTCAAATCACAACAGCACAAAAAGAAAATCACTTAGCAACACCTAAGGATGTGAGGCCAGACCCTGAACAATCACTGGAATATCTGTACTGCTTTTGTAACTTGGCCAGTTCTTTTCACAAGTCTGGTCTCTTTTTAGCCATCCAATACTTTCCCATTAGTGTTGCTAAACAACCCCCTTCTCTGATGCATTCTTCAGGAGGCTGTCTCAGACTGTATTTAATTCCATTCTTTCTTTGAAAGGCCGTAATCTTGTTTCTCTTTACTCTGTTACAGCTGTGTAAATTTAAATTAATTTCTTTTCATCCTAGATTTATGCAGCCAACAAAAGAATTCCATCACCTCGAGATGCTCACTGGCAAATATTTGAGTGTGGCAGCCATGAAATGTTGATGAATTCTAGGTAAGTCTTGGAATTTGGATCTTTCATTTGTGCTTTTTATTGGGCGTTGGGTTCTTTGTAAAATCTGGAGACTGTAGCCAGGACTGGTGGTATTGTCAGTATAACTTACAACTTCCCTTGAAACTTTTCTATTTTAATTATTTCAGATCAACCTCTCAGGAAAGCTTAGCCCCTCAAGGAGGAGTGTTAAGTACCTAAGCTGGGTCTTCAGTGGAACCCCATTTGAAGTATTTTTGTTTTCTGAAGAATTGAAGGGCCATTAAGGAAAGATCCGCCAGAATCTTTCCAACAAATTTTTCTCTATTTATTGAATTAATTTTGTATTTTATTAAGGAGGAGTGCTGGAAAGAGCTTGGAGTTTTTGAGTGTATTCTAAAACTTCACTTCCAACAGCTTTCCCATGAGGAAAGAATGGCGGTGACTTAAAACTTATCCCAATCATAACCTAAGATTAATACAGAAATTAGTGAATCTTCACATTTCTTTGTTGTGCAACAAATAACTTTTAGTTTCAGTAAGAAAATATTTGTCTCTTCTCTCTGCTGGCAGTTGCTGTGCTCCCAGCTGTTATTGTTACCATTTACCAAGGTAAGAAGAGTCTTTCCTTTGCAAGGCTCTGAGTCTTCTAATTGGTAAAAGAAAAATAAAGGAGATAGGTTTTTAATTCTAGAACTTCTCTGGTTTAATCAGATTTAGTTTACTGAGAAGCTAATACTTTCAGAATTAGATAAAGAAGTGCCAAGGCTGAAAAGTCAAGTGATCCTAATTAAGAAGTTAGAAGCATGGCATTTGTTCTCTCTTCTGTGCTTCGCTTGTATGTTCACAGTACCTGGTATTAAGGGTGTGGTCACATTAACTTTTATGGTATTTATGTCATATACCATTTCATTTAGTCTTCAGCCTCATTCTACTTAATAATGGATACAAAGACTACAGGAGAGTCTTAGTTTTCTTGTGTCTCTTCTCTAGCAATTTTTGCAAAATGCAAAGGTGCTACAAAGATATTAATGAATGTACCTGCACTAAAAATGTGTGGGCTACACAGGAAATGGTTATATAAACTCTTTAATGATCTGCCTATTATTTGGGGGCACCTAAAGTTTGTCATGTCAGACTCCTCTGTATTTTAATACTGAAAGCAGACATTCCACTGGGTTCAATTGTAGTGGGATTTTTCAATTGTATCCAAATGCCCCAAAGTATGTATTCAAGCACATGATTTGTGAACACCTATGGAAAATAAAAGGTTTTATTTTAATTGCCTTGCCCAGCATTACACAGATATTTTGAAGGAGGGTTTGGAGCATAATCCATTACTGGAAGAGAGAATTAAACCGATTTAACCATGCCACCAGCCTTTCCATCCTGCCCATAATACAGCTTCCAGATGCTGCACTGAAGGGTGAAGAGAACATACGGAAAGCAACTTCATTCACTTAAATGTCTTCCAACAGGTGCCAGGTTGATGTGTGCGTGTAAATATATAGACAGATATATATTTACCCAAAAGCTGTATGAAAATATCTTTTCAGAGATTGTAAATCTGCAATGTCATGGGTCAGTTCAGTCCTTGCTGTTCCTAATTTTGAATTCCTTATGGTTGCAACGGCTTCTTTCTTTGTATGTTTTTATATCTGTCTTTTAGATACACTTTATATACGTTTTTATATAGATGTTTGACTTTGTGTTCCTCATTCTCTGGTATTTTACCAGAGATACCTAAAAGGTACATTTTTCACAGATTGATGTAATTTAATGAAGCATATTTAGGGCTAGACTTTTGTTAATTTATGCTAATTCTGTAGTGCATTGCATGCAGGCCTTTCTGCAGGATATTCTGAGGACTACATTAAAAAGAAGAATTTTATATGAAATTAGATTTGCTAAGATAGCTGTTTTTAAAGAAAAAAAGAAAAGATTTTACTATTTAGACACCCCCTTTAAACTTGTGAAGCAAATATTTTTGTACTGAAATCAAATAATTGATGTTTATTAAGGTTTTCTAATGATTTGGTTTTTTTTCCATTTCAATCCTCCAGTATTAAAATTTTAGATTTCATTATTATCTACTTCGTAAGAACCTCATCTTCCAAATCTCCAGTCAGGCAACACTTGCCATGCCAGCACCGCTATTTTAATTTCCATTCTGATTTCTATTTTCTTATATTTTGTGAAACATGATTGGCTACTTTAACAAAACTAAGTTATGTTCAGAATTACTAATGCAATTCTATGATCTAGTTTATTCATAATTAAAGCTGCTGTATAATATTACCTCTTCAGAGCTGCCTGCAAGGCTCTGCCAGAGCAGCTAATCATTTGGATTAAGTTAAAGTCTAGTTTATGATCACAAATGTGCCCCACAGGAATTTAGTTACCTGGGCTGGGGCACATTACAAACTGTGGTTTAAGAACATACACTTAAATGCACACCTATTAAAGCTCATTCTTTTCCCATTTACGCTGGTATAAATCACATTGAAATTGCTAGAACTACACTGCTTTTATGGCATTGTAGCAGGAGCAGAGGAAGGTTGATTAAATTTATGTTAATTGACACTAATTGGCAGTAAGGACTTGAAGAGGATAAAGTTTTTAATAAAGCATTGAATAGACAGATGATCTGTCTAAACCAACCAAAGGCATTTTCTTAGTCTAAAAATCCTGCTGCCTTATTACTCATGTCCTAAAGCTAATTTCTAAACCAAAATCAGCTTACCAGTCCTGGACTACATGTAGTCTTGAGCAACTTCATAATTAATGCTAGTTTTGCTCTCCCGTGCTCAAATAACTTTCCTGTTGGTGATCTATCCCCACCAGTGTCAGGGTTAATTCAACACAAAACTTCGAGGAACGTTTCCTTCCCAGGTCTGTAACCTCACTCCATTGTTCTTGAATCTGAGCACCTACTGAATATTCTATTCCTTTCTTCAGCTGCAAACCTATGTTTGCCAGGTTACACTGGCAAGAACTTTCTTCCTACTGCTCTGTCCTCAAAGCCTCCTCGAAATCATGTCAAACTGTTTCTTAAAAATTGAAGGAAAAAAGTATGACAGCAATGACAGAAGCTTTTTGGAGAAAATAATAGCTGCTTGTAGTCCACAGAGTCTTCTGCATTTCCTTCTTCCTGAAGATGATACAGAACCCTGCTGAATTGGTATTCAGTATTTGCTCTGTGTATGCATAGTGCATAAAGCGTTCAAGTGGAGGCAGTGTACTCATGTGTGCATTACATATGCATGTATGTATGAAATATTATATATGTATGAAGCATAGTGAAACAGTATATACACAATACATGTATATATGCATGTATTTGTAGTATTACAGAATATTTATATAAAGGCACCATGTATTTGTGTATAGATTTGGATTCCCTACTGATATCTGGTGCTGCTGATAGCTGGTTCAAAACAGCACTGACGATCTCCAGATGTGTGACGTGTGTGTTACTGCTCTGTCCAGTCACTGATCATCAGAAGTTTCCTGTCCTTCATGTGGGAGTTCTTAGGACCTTGGTACCGAGGTCCAGTGAAAATAAAAAATGTTGAGTTGTTTTGACAACAGTCCATTCCAAATCCTGTAATTGTGATTAGTCCTAATTACCTAGAGTATAGGTAGCCAGCAGAGACTGTGTTGGAACCTGAGGCTCTCGGATTTGTGGTGTGATCCTGCTGTTATCTGGCCACTCTGCAGAAACGCTGCTCAGCTGCTCGTGTGTCATTGTTTGTAATTTTGAAAGTTAAGATTAAACCACGGAGCAGTTTTGGTTTTCTTTGCCTTTACTGATGAACTCCCTATAACTTAAGCATATGCTTTTCTGATACTTATTCATGATTCAACCCTGTTAAATCATGAATAACCCACTGACTGTTGTCACTGGAATTCTTTCCCTGGTATGACACACATATAACTGTCTCCCTAATTATTTAAAGTGACTTTTAATGGTTACTCTCTACAGGATCTGGCTAGACTAGATACTTAGAGTACTGAACACTGAGTCTTATTCTGTGTTCCAAACTGCTGAAAACATTCATTTTGAATTTAAATTTGGACTATGGGTTTGCAGATGTAATATTTAAGATGTAATTAAACACAGATTAAAATTTTGATTGCAATTTGCTGTAATTTAAACACCTAAATCCCTGCTCATGACCACTTGTTACGGATTTAGATGTGTGTGTACTAATTATACCCAATTCCTTCATAATTTTTAGGAGTTCAGTCTCCCCAGTATTAACTAGTGTTTAACACAGTCACTTGGTGCTCTAAATATTTTTTATGGTTATTGGATTAGTACTGATGTTATTTTGATACTTAAAAACACGAAGATGTCAGGAAGAGAGGAAAAAACCCTGCTGAGCTCTGTTTGTTTGTTTATTCTTTAATATTAATGTGTATCTTATTTTCTGCCATTAGAATCAAATCAATCAGTTGCTGACTAGAAGTTTTAAAATAAAGTTTGTCACAAAGCAACTTTTTGCTTTAGTTTAATCACACATGTGAAATTTAAATCCTCTAGAAGATGACTGATAAAGAAACCCTGACAAATACACTCACATCTGAAGAAACATGCAGATATTGCCATGCTAATAAAATTCCACAGTTTTCTTATTAAGTGAACATTCGTCCTTCTAATTCAACAGTTTATTCTCAGTGGGTCCTTGCTAATCATAACCACAGGAAAGGGGACCTGCAGGGAAGTGTGTGTTTCTTTTTCACATTCAGTTTTTGAGTTCTGAATATGTTACTTTTCAGAAACAATGAAGCAAATTCTCCCTGGTAAGATTTTTAGCTTCCTCCTCTGTAAAATCTGTATCAAGCAGCCAGGTAGAAAGAAGTATCAGTAATTTACATTACTGCTATGTGTCAAGCAATGTTGCTCCAAATTTAGGAAACGAAGCTCTGTGACAGAGAGGTAGTACGGGTTTTTAAGAAACATCGATTCCCTTGGATCTTGGTTATGCATCACGTGTCTTACTATTTCCACCATTTCTTACCCTACTGTCAGCCTTCCCAGCCCTTCTGCACATTTTTCCCTGTCGTTTATTCTCCAGAAATTACATGACACTTAATAGTATCGAACCTGAAGTATAACTCTTCATTTTCCTCATGGACTGTCTGCACACTTTACCAAGTTAAGGACAATTCCCTGGTGTATATCAGACATTAATTTTTACAAATCTGTGGAGAGAAAAAAAAATTTGGGAATAAATCAGTTTTCTACTGCAATTCCAAGAATAGTAACAGCTTCGTGTACTTGGCTTGGGCAAGCATCCGTTGCAGTGAATGAGTGAAGTCTGACCTGTAGCACCTGCAGACTGAAAAATACACATTTTTTGAGGTATACTTGTAATGTTTCAGGTTTTATCTTTTTCTGGACTGATTCCAGGTATAATCTGCTTATTCTCTGTAGCTTGTCTTCATGTTTGTACACAGACTGCTCTTCTGTGAATGAGCTAAGTAAAGAGTTGCTGTACTTTCCGTGAATGTGTCGAGCGCTATGGCCTCTTCAGCATCCAAAAGATCTCAGTAATAAAGTCAGCAGTTGACAAAGTCCATTTGCTTCTCCAAGACAAACTCTTCTCCCTGGTTTTCCCTAGAATTACTTACGTAGGAAAATTTCCAACCAATCAGTGAAAATTGTTTGTAGATTAAATTCTTTAAAAAATCCTCTGTACTTTGAATGAGGCCATTTACTGGTATATTGTTCTGACACCTGAAAAATCTTTACCATTTATTGGTGGAATCTCTTCCCCACCCAGATTAAAAAAAAAAAAAAAAAATTAGAAAAGAAAAAAATAGAGATTTCCCCAGGATTTAGAATGCCACTTCCAATTTAGAATTACCCCCTATCTAAGTCTGCCAAAAAGATAGATAACCACACTTAAATTTGAATGAATTTGGGGCTTTTTAATTAAAAAATGCAGGCAAAAAAAGCCCACCAAAACAAAACTAATACATAGCATATACCACAATTTCTGTAACTGCCTTGTGCACCTATGGGCCCTGACATAGTTCTTCACCAACAATTAAAAAAAAAAAAAAATACTTCAATTGTCCAATTTCATGCAAAAATAAAGTGACTGCTTTGAATAAATTATATAGGTAGATTTCATTCACTTGAATCTGATTATTTTTAATTTATCTAGCAATCTTTCAGATCCTTATAAATTGGGAAAGATCCAGACATGAGAATTCAGCAGCCAGAAAATGCAGATGAAAGGAAAACAAAATAAGCAATATTTCTGTTTAGTAATAAGTATTCAAACAAAGAGCACAGAATTAAGGAAGTGCCAAAGCAGCACCTTTTCTCAAGTTTTCTAGAATAGAGGAAAAAAGAAAAAAAAAGACAAAAATTCAGCCTGTGTAATCTGTAGTCATTAACGTCTTAACTGGTCTCAGAATCTGAAAGATTTTGTCCTGGCTGAAGCATCTGTGCAAACGAAAACCCCTGATCCAAGGACATGATCCTTCAGCTTTTCTAGGCTTTCTTAGGATTTTCTGGTAACTCTGAAAAGGTTTAGAATTCTTCAGCTGAAAAGCACTTGCAGGAGTGAGCCAGTGCTCCTTGCTCAGTCCTGTATGTTGTATATTGGGTTCCACCAAAAATTAAGAGGGTTACCAACAGGAAAAACCACTGAAACTTGCAATAAGTTTAACTGCTTTTTCTTCTGCTGTGCTTAACTTTTAGAAGATTTACTGATATACAGCAAGTCTGACTATGGTTGTTTTGGATACTCCAATACACTTGTGGGTTTAAAGAACTGGAGTTTTTGGGTTTGACTTTGGCTGGTGTCCGAGTGGAACAAGAAGCCATGCTTATGCAGAAAGGCTTCTTTGAAGTAGGAGACTAAGAATGCATCTGCAAATCAATGTTTCATTCAGTATAAACAGAAAAACATAAAGATTTATGTTTGCAAATCCAAAAGCCTTCAGACAGCTGCAGCAACCCAATTAAGAGTTGTGATCTTCCTCCAAAAGCTAGACATGGTCTCCTGTTTTGGAAATAAAAACCATAGAAAGTAGGCAAAGCAGCAAGGGAATTTCCAGTCAGTTACTTGCTAAACGTTTTTCAAGAGGAAGGGTGTTGACCCGTGTGGCATTTCCAATGCCTGTATTAGTTATTGGAATAAGAAGTTGAAAAATCAGATGGGGCAAAACTCTCTTTTCATCAAGACGAAAAGGGAAAATACTGCAAAACAGTAAACACCAATTCTTGGAGGAGGATATTTCTGTACAAAGAACCAAACCCTAGGAATTACTGAGAAGAGGAAGCTCTAGAAAAATGGTCATGCAATTCCAAGACTCTTGTGTAAGAGTCTTTTAAAATATTATTCTAAGATTCTATATTTTGTGTAGAGAAACCATTAAAATTTCTGTAATACATAGTCTTAGTAGGAGAAATTTGGAGATAAGTCAATTTTAATTGCATTTTCCTTATTGCTCTTTTTCCCTTAAAAAAAGGTGGGGGGAAAGTGATAGTTTAATTTTTCTAGCTCATGCATGCTATAAACTCATTAGTACAGTCCCTCAATCTCATTGATTCTTACTCAGATACAAGAATCTATCTTATCTTTTCAAGTTTTTCTGTTATGACCTCCTTTTCCTTAGAATGCACTTTCCTTCAAATCAGGACTTTGCGTTCACACTTCCCAGTAATTGAACCCAAAGCAGAGTAGAAGTGATTCAGATTTATTTTGTGCATTGGACTAGATAATAGAGTGTCATTCAGAGCAGCTCTGAAGTCAGCTCAGATCCATAGGGGATTTATAGCAGTTTACCTTGGAAGACCTCAGAACCCAGGTAAGACAGCAGAATGCTGTGATGCAGCAGGGATTCACTGACACTGAGATACCAGAGACACTCACTGGAGCTCACAAGGATAATACAGAACCAGCAGCAGATATATGGGGCATATCTGTATTCAGTTCTGAGTTGGAATAAAATATATATATATATTCTGTTCTTGTTGTTACACAGATGCTTTGGCATTGGTATCAGATGGATCCTTATTGGTATAAATAAAGTCCCTGGAGGTAAGTGAATTTGTAACATCCTTTATTTCTCATTGAATATACAGGAATGTGTTGAAGAAATATATTGTGTGAGAAAAGAATATGGAGAAAAGAAGTTATTGATGGTGAAAGCTATCACATGTAGGACTGTGAAAGTAAATATTGGTCTAGTGCACATTGGCCAATTATCCTTTCTATATTTTTTTCCTTTTCAAAATTATGTTTTTTTTTTACTCTGTTGATTGGGTTTTTAATTTTTTTTTCTAATGGTTTTCAGTTGGCAGGTGTGTTGTCAAGAAAACAGATTGTCCCTCATCAGGTGAAATTAAGGAGCTTAACTTTTGTGAAATACAGGAACTTCCCTTTCCTAGTCCCCAGTAGGTTCAAATTCAGGGAGAAAGCAGTGAGGGACTATAACCCTTCGTGATGACAGGGTCGAGGTTTCAGCAGGAGCCCAGATTTTGCCCATGAAGAAGAAAGTGGATGCCAAATCTGAATTTCGGAGCCTGCAGGTGTCCTGAGCTGGTGCCTTTCAGACATGAGTTCAACAGAAGTTGGCAGCAGGTAAGAATTACTTTCACAGAAATTATTTTGCATTTTTGAGAGGTATGGGCATAAGGCTCTCACAGGCAACCACAGGAATCTCTTCAGACCTGCAATTTTCACTGGATTCTGAATGTCAGGTGATGGCAGCTACAGATACAACTTCATTTTCTAACTCCCTAAATTGATTTCTTTATAGAGGATCTCAAAGTTGTTCACATGAAATTAAGTAAAGTGCTCTCAGCTCTAAAGAAAACCCATAAAATCTCCAGCTCCCTTCATTTTTGGGTGAAAGTTTATCACAGTCTTATTTTTTTTTTTTTAATCTGTGTAATTGCTCCTTTAGAGAGATGTAAAGGAAGTGGAAGAATAGATTTGTAGGGAGTTGTTTCAAGGTCTGGTTTTATTTCTGTGTTTTGGAGGGATGAGGAGAAGGGTCTTACAGATAATACAGAGAATTTTCAATCGAGGCAGCATCAAAGAGTATCTTCATAAACCTCATTCTGAATTAGTGATGTTAAATGGGGCTGTCATATTTATCAAGAAGGTAAGATTTGCCTATTATTCCTCAACCACCAAAGAATATATTCAATGTGAGAAATTATTACTGCATTTTGTATAATACTGTGTGTTGAAAAACTTGTGTGGAACTATCATTCAGTTTTTGTAGCGTGATGTTTTGGAGATCGTACTGTACCAACAAAGCCCATGATGTTCAAAGTGAATTAGAAATGTAAATTACACTTTACTGTGACAGACAGAGCTCCATGGTATAAATTTTTGACCTGACTATGTGTGTATGAAGTTTAAATCATCATAAGGTATATATTAATCCATATTATTTATACTTTCCTGCCCGGCATTTAAAATGTCAAGCATGAACTTAATTTCATTGTGATAGATACAGACTTTGAGTAGCATAAATTAAACAACAGCCATTCAGTATATAAAAGTCCTTTCTAAAGACATAAAATCACTGATGAGTTAAAAAGTACAGAGTGATGACAGTTTTAGTTTTAAGATGATTCCTTAAGTATTGTTACTGTTTTTCTTGTCTTCCCTTCTGTTGCTGCAGTAGTATATTTATTTCTCAAAACAGATATGCCAATTAGGGAAGATTTAGCCATCACTGAGCAAAAAATCTACCCTACTGAGCTACGGTGGTATTTCTGTTGTCATAATATATCAAATATGCGTTTAAACAATTAGTAGCAATTACAGTAAACATTTTCACTCCTTTGGCTTATAAAATGTAAATTAAGGATATACTGGAGTACCAAAGCAAAACATTCAGAAGTTAAGAGAACCACAAAATTAGGTGGTATATGTAAGCCTTTCTCTTTTTTTTTTTTTTTTTTAAATAAGTTCTTAAAATCTAACTCCTGGAAGAAGAGAGTTTGTAATGCACTAGGAAAAAAAGATTAGGTTAGATTTTTCTTCCGTATGTTGTGTACATTTTTTTTTTCTGTTCAATCCATCAGACAAAAAGACAATAAAATGATAGAAATCTGCTGCTTGAGGTCAGCCCATCAGATGAAAATTGAGCTCAGGGCATCGAGGGGAACTTCTAAATATATTTTTGAACATCCACTAGAATTATAGTTTTTGCACTGAAGGTAGAAGTGACCATGAGTACAGGTAAAAACAAGCAAGGTAGGACCAAACATGGGAGAGTTAAAAGTTTTCCCTGCTGTTTGAGAAGTGATTGATATTAGCTTAGTATTTTTCTTCCTTTTCTGAGTGCCTCCCCTTCCTCAGGAATCTTCACCCTTTTCAATCTTATGGAGAACTTGATCTCCTCTTTTCTGATATTTAATGAATAATGGTTATTAATACCTACACCACCTTATTGTACAGTATAAGGTTTTTCTCCTATATTATTTCCCTTGGGAAAAGTAAGATACCTTGGCACCACAGAAGTTGTCCCCTGTTATCAGCAGAATTCTCTGATGGACCTGTGTGTGACCACTCTGTAATGGTTTAAGCCCAGCTGGCAACTAAGCACCACATTGCCCCACCAGTAGGATGGGGGAAAGAGTCAGAAGGGTGAAAGATAGAAAATTCATGTGTTGTGATAAAGACACTTTAATAGGGAAAGCAAAAGCTGCATGCCTAAGCAGAGCAAAACAGGGAATGAATTTACTGCTTCCCATGGCTGGACAGGTGTTCCCCAATCTCCAGAAGAGCAGGGCTCTGTCACACATAACTGTGACTTGGGAAGACAAATCACTCCAGATGTCTCCACCTTCCTCCTTTTCCTCTCCATCTTATACCCTGATCGTGATGTCATCTGGTCTGGAATACCCCTGGGTCAGTTCTGGCTGTGTCCCCTCCCAGCTCCTCGTGCCCCTCCAGCCCGCACGCTGGTGGGGAGGTGTGAGAGCAGGGAAAGGCCTTGGCTCTGAGTAAGGCCTGCTCAGCATCAACAAAAACATCTCTTCATTACCCACAGCCATTTCGCTACAAACCCAAAACACGGCCCCGTACCACCTACTGTGAAGCAAGTTTGTTCTAGCCAAAACCAGCACAGACACATAGAACTGTTGGTCTGATGCTTTAATAATTTCAGCTCTTAATCATTTTGCCCCCCATCTTCTTTTTAGTACAGTGGGCATGTAGCCTTAAAAACAAAAAACCAAACACCTAAACAAATCAACACAAAAAGCAAAACAAAAACAAGAAACCTGGCTGAACATCCACAGTCCTAGTCATTAATTAGAGAAACTCACAGCAGAGCAGTTAAAATGCACCTGTGCCACACATGTGGCCTTGGTGTGCTAGGTATATTTTTTTTAACAATTACAACGTTAATTCTTAACAAAACAACAGACATCTGGTCCACTCTGAAGAAAGGATCATAGAAAATTGCCGGATTGAAACAGACTATCTTGTCCATTATGCTGTATTTGGAGGTAATCTAAACCTGTAGCTTCTAGAGGAGCCAGACGTGATCTCTCATGTGTTATGGCAAATGAACAACTGCTCTTCTCTCTGCTTTCTCTAGGACTTCTGTCAGAAAATTAATTTTCACTGTGGCTTACCTAATAATTAGAACAAGTTGAACTATGCATTTAAGAAATGTTGACCTTTTTTAATATGAGTGTTTTCTTTCAGTGATTAATTTCTATAGATGTGGTAGCTATTTCTGACAATATGAACATGAGACTTGAACAAACGTCAGCTTATGAGTTTCTCATGTACTCTTTAGGCATTTACTGTTCATGTTAATCATGGCTTGATTGCTTTTTCTGTGCGTAGTAGGACTTAAATTGCTTCCAGGAAGAAGAGATGGTATAACTAAATATCTGTACCTTCAAACCCTTGTGATTTCCAGTGTGGGCAGACACTCTGGAGTCCTTGACCACAGATAAAGCTGTTCAGGTAGGGATACATCGTGGGCTGGCCCTGGCTGGATGCCAGGCACCCACCAAAGTCTCTCTCTCATCCCCCTGCAACTGGAGAGTGATGAAAAAATACAACAAAAGGCTTCATGAGTTGAGATAAGGACAGAGAGAGGGCACTCACCAAATACTGTAATGGGCAAAACAGGCTAGAATTAGAGATATTAATTGAATTTATCACAAACAAAATCAGAGTAGGATAAGGAGAAGTAAAATAAGACCTTAATAACCCCTTCACCCAACACCCCCTTCTTGCCAGCTCTACCTCCTCCCCTCCAGCAGCACGGGGAGATTGGAATGGGCGTTATGGTCTGTTCCTCACCCATTGTTTTTACAGCTGCCCAAGGAGTGGAGTCCTTCCCCTGCTCCAACATGGGGCCCCTCCCAGAGGAGACAGTTCTCTGTGAACTTCTCCAATGTGAATCCCTCCCACAGGCAAGAGTTCTTCACAAACTTTTGCAGTGTGGGTCACTCTTCCGTGGGCTCAGTCCTTCAGTCACAACCTCTTACAGCCTGGGTTCCCCACAGCGTCACAGGTCCTGCCAGGAAACATAATCCAGTATGGACTCCTCTCCATGGGCCTGCTGATCCCTCTCAGAAGCCTTCTCTAGAACGGGCCTTCCACAGGGTCACAGCCTCCTCTCAAGCATCCACCTGCTCCAGGGTGGGCTCCTCCATCGGCTGCAGGTGGATCCCTGCTCCCCCGTGCCCTCCCTGGGCTGCAGGTGGATCCCTGCTCCCCCGTGCCCTCCCTGGGCTGCCGGGGCACAGCAGCCCCACCTTGGTCTCACCAGGGGCTGCAGGGGAATCTCAGCTCCGGTGCCTGGAGCAGCTCCTGCCCCTCCTTCTGCACTGACCTGGATGTTTGCAGAGCTGCTCCTCTCACATCTTGTCATCCCACTCTTCTCTGGCCACAATTACAGCTGAGTCAGACTTTTTATTTTCCTTTTCTTCTTAAATATGTTATCACAGAGGCATTACCGCCATTTCTGGTTGGTTCAGCCTTGACCAGCAGCATGTCCATCTTGGAGCCGTCTGGCTTTGGCTCTGCTGGACACGGAGGAAGCTTCTGGCAACTACTCACAGCAGCCACCCTGTAGCCTTCCCACTACCAAAACCTGACCATGCAAACCAAATACAGGATATTAATCAGCTATTACATTATAACACAAGTTTGAGAAAATTTCACATGACTAAATTCCTTTTCTTTCCAGAAACTATTTGTTTTTTTCCTTCTCATAAATGTTGATGATTATTTTAAAAATATGAACGATTGCATAATAAGATGAAGGTTTTCAACATAGGCAATCTTCTCTTATCTTTGGTAGCTTCATGGATGTTAAAAGAAAGAAAATGCAATTAATATATTATTTCATTTTTGATTCCCTGTCCTTACATTAATACAACATTATTTTCATCCAGATTTCTTCAATTCACTTAGAAGTTAAATAATTTCCTTACTACCTCTGCATCATCCTGTCTACTATATGACTCAATCTTTAGATTAAGATCTCCCTTCAAGGAGTAATAATAAAGAATGCAGTGAAAAAGAGACAGTTCTGATCTGTCTTCAGCTCGCTTTCTTATGGTTTCTGTCTTAACATTTTCCATTGACAGAGTTTTGAAAAGGCTCAAGTGTTTATTTTTTCTTCTGTCACGACAGAAGATGAAAATGTTTTCTCTCAGACAAGTAGAGAGACATATTCAATTGGCCATTTCCCACTTAACAGTAGAAAGGAAATTAAAAGAACTGGAAACTGGATTTATTAAAGGTTTGGAAACATGTAATAAGAAAAAACATTAGCTCAGTATTTTATAGTGCATGTAGAGTGCATTCTAAATAATAGCTAATTGCATCAGTTATCCAAGATATTGTTAACAAAACATTTTGTAGCTCATTTTCTCTAAACTGCAGAGTGAAATATATGTGTATCTACACGTGCCAGCAAAATGTCTGTATTGTCAAAATCTCTATAGATTTTACTCTCATTTTCAAAGTAATCAGTTAAGCTTTTGCCACACAAGGCAATTTTAGGAGCTTTATGTAGAAGTCCATGAAAAGGAGAAAGAAGTTCATGTAATGAAATAAAAGTATTAGTAAAGCTCTATCAAATACAGAGTAGTAACCTCATCATACCACATGCATCCTCCTGGACCACACATTACCCAATATAATGGAAAAAGTCCAAAGAAATATAAACAGAGGGAAAAACAAAATTGAAAATCAGCCTGCAACTCATGGCAGAAGTAACTGTGGATGGCAAAGTATAGTTCATTCACCAGTGTCTTTGAAGGAAGGAGTAAAAATGAAATTTTAGCACAGAGGTAATTGTCAAGGAGAAGAAAAAATTTCCATTAATGGAGAGCTGAAAATTTAGCCTCAATCTCCAAAATTTGTCTTTAATAGAAATGGAGTTAAATATGCATTAATGTCTCACTGAAAAAAAAATTCTAGGCTCTTGTTCTGATGCCTTTGCTATCCTCATTCCCTGTGTAATTGGGACTGCAGATATGCTGCATGTTTTGAACTGAAGCCTCCCCAAGTGTCTGGTGACTTCTGCTTCCAAAAGCAAGGGCAAACTATAAAGGATATCCTCAGATCAAATGGATTTCTCCCCTACTGTATACTTCGAAAATGGCTAGGGGCTTCAATGGTCCTGTGAATTTGTCCTACTCTTACTCTAAAAAACTAGGTTCTTCATTATTATTCTCCATTTTGAATATTTCTTTTTCTTTGGGCCTTACAGGGATAAAAGAAAAAATAACCATATCACTCGATCTTTTACCTTTCTATTAGTTTGGTGGGGTTTTTTTTTTCCATGTCTTTCATATGGTGTTGATTTGTGCTGTGATATGTGTGTGTCAAGATCAGCTAACTTGGCTATCAGCCCTGTAATGACAACATGATTCTTTTCACACACCATTTACAGTAGTACAATTCAAGATAGTTTGTTTCTCCTCCTGTTTTATTGGGGAGATCACAATCACTTCTCTGTCATTTGCCCTCTCTCTGATTAGATATATCCCAAGACTTATATGAAAATTATAATTTCCCTGTAATATTTTCCCTCTGAATGTTGCTTCTCCATTGTATTTGCTTTAAATCAGATTCAGCATCTGGCAGCCTTATTTTGTATTCCAGCTCAGACTGTAAATGTGGAAAGAAATTATTTGATTGAAAATGAAGTTAATGATAGACCACTAAATTCTATCATATGTCCCTGGATGTTGAAACATTTACTATTGCTGATGTAGACCATAAACCCAAATTCCTCTACAGTCATCAATTCTGGCTAGAAATTTATTCAGGGTGTCATCTTCACCTCTTCACTGCTTGATTAATGTGCTCTAGTATGGTATGTTTAAAGAATGTAGAATGGCTGAGTTGTTTGAGTCCTATAGGGTCTTTGGCTTTTCAGTTTCTTCCACCTCTTCCAAATTCCTGAGCATTTTTTTACCACATGCTTTTTGTTTGTTGAGAACAAAATTTCTGCACAGTCACTCAGGACTAAATGCAGAGACTCACTAATGCAGAGACTAAAATTCATAAAAGCCTCTGAGATTCTTGTTTGCCAAGCACAGGAAATAACCAAAACTATTGGATATTCACTCAAACCTTCAGTATTTCTTTCCTCCTATTCCTCCCTCTTTACCATCCCATGCTCAGATCCTGTTTTATTAATGAAGAAAAAAAGTGTTTTAAAAGCATGCCAGAGATTGATGTGCAAATAAACAGTATGAACATTTGCATGTTTCTTTTGAATACACCCTTTATATACTTCTACCATTTTATAGAAATGAATGAAGTCTGAGCCTTGAGAAGTAAAAAGGAAAGATCACATGTGCCAGTGTGCAAAATGGATTATAATGACCTTTATCAACAGCAACAAAACAAAGAAATCTCTGAGAGGACAGAAAAAGAAATCTACCAAACCAACCTTCTTCAAGTTGTGATATGCATCCTCTGAGCACATTCATGCCTGTTCTCATCAGAGATTTTTTTTTTCAGTTGGAGGAAATTTTAGTTCTCACTATGGACTCTTCTTTCTCTCTTTGCAAAAACAAAACTTTCCACAGTGGGCACTGTGGTAGATTATCTGGTGGGTCTTTGCCGTATTCACAGCTCTTGAAAAGCGTGCAGGTATCTCTGGGTTCACAGAAAATGTGTATTTATCTCACTAGTGAGCTGTCAACCCTTTCTGTTCCGGCAGTAAATATTTGGGTGCTCATCTTTGCAGCTTGTCCCAAGGTTTTGCACAACAGGCAAAGGTATTCTCAAGGTTCCACAGCAGATGTACTGCTCAGTGTTTCATACAGGAGTAGTAGCAGATCAATTAGCAAGTGATTACCTGTTTTACATGGCTCTTTTTTGGGTCATTAACTTCTTGAGGAATGTTTAGAGAAAGTACTATCTCTTGCCGTTTAAACTCCTAGAAAACCTAGTCAATTACTATGTAAATCACTCATTCTAAGTAACTTGGTGTTGTCTTACTGAGATTCTAATAGAGTTGCTACTTACCGGTTTTGACTCTCAGTAGCTGATCTCTACGTAGAAATATGTTTTGCTCTGTATGACTTACTGTAAACAGTAAAAATTGCTGGAAAATTACTAATACCGCAGTGAAATTATATGTTTTAAGTTTAACTTTTTTTTTTTCGTTTACACTTAATATCCTTTATTTAGTACATAAAGGAAAACGTTAATGATTAGGGTTAAAAAATGCAGTCTCCATATGTATGGGTAAGTGTCTGTAAATATCTAAATTTAAGAATGTAAATGTGCTCACACCCTGGATTTTGGTCTATCTCCTGGGGGTTTTTTTAGATATCTGACTTGGTTTCCTTTACAAGGTCAAGACAGCAAGAGATGCGTCTGAGTGATTCCATTTTGGATAAGTGACCCAAATAATTATGTGTAATTTTGATTATAAAGAGCTATGTGATCAGTATGTGTTAGAAATCAGGGTGTTTTTAAACATCTGAGATTTGGCTACCCAAAAGTAGACTTTAACATTAAAAACTTAGCATTAAAGGGATATTAAAGGAGACTACTACCATTAGTTAAAGTATAGCATACTTAGTGCATACATATTGCTGCCCAACACTCTCTTAAAACCCCAGATTAATTATCATTTTGATACCTTTGCTAAGCAATACATCTTTGATTGCAGTTAGACCATTACTGCTAATATTTGATTCAAATCCTACAGCAAATTAAACTGATTCTTCTTGCCCTACACCTGATAGAAACGGTGGAAAGTACCTTGCTCTTCTCTGTGCATGTTCATTTCCTTTTCAAAAACTAATCACTTTATCCTTCATTTTCCATCGTAAATTTTTTGTTTAAAATTTCCTCATGGATTATGCCTTCTAAAATGTCATCAGTCTTGTTGATTTTCCTTGGATTCCTTTCAGGGCATCTATTAGTTACTAGTTATCATATATATATATATATATATATATATTTATATATAAAATGTCATCATGATTTGGGCTAGAATGAACAGAAACTGATCTGGAAGACTCTCAGGGAAGTCAGGATCTCCTACTATCCATGGTGCTGAAAAAGGATCACAGGAATAATTTTTACGTAACCATGTACCAAAGAACTGCAGTAAATTTTGGAATTCAGAGATAGTACTAGCTCCTATAGATACTCTGAGTGTGATATATTGCAGCCCAGGCATCTGTTTGAAACAGTTATTGGTGGGCTACAAACTAATTCTCTCTCAGAAACTCACCGCTTTGTGCCGCTTTACCATAAATTGCTCATGACCCAAAGGGACATTTTGTTCTTGTAGGTTTTGCAATGTCTGTTGTCTACTAAGCTAGAATTTCAATTAGCATGAGATGACATCTACAGCAAGAAAAAAAACATCAAACACAATTTTTAAGTGCAATCCAAGAGTGATGGGTTTTATTAAAATGACTGTTTCTGCTTCTTGCTACCCAAGAAAAAAACTGGACTGGGGGAAGGGGAGATGTTGTGTCGTTGTTTCTTTTTTGTTGTTGTTGGTTTTTTTTGGTTATGTGTGGGATCTTTTTTGGTTTGTTTTGTTTAAAAACATACTTTGAATTAAAGGTTTGGTCCAGAATTCCAATAACCTGGTTTTTTTTCTATAACAGATTCTTCTGTGAAACCCAGTGTGTCAGTTTGTTCCCATGTCTCTTATTTTGGATAAATGTATAAGTGGGTATTTATTAACATACCAAAAAAATTCAGACTCAAGCCTTGCCTTTAGAGGTAAAATCTGATTTAATATATTTTTAATATTTGCTTTATGATTACCAGTATGATAAATCAATCACTGTTTTTAGCAGTTTAGATCCAGTTCAGATCTAATGCAAATTAATTAACTTGTGCATATTGCTTGCACTTTAAGAAATGATGCACTGTGATAAATTATTGAGTGAAGAGCAGAAAATATAGCTGGCAGATCTTTTTTAGAATTCTATCTTTAGATAATCACCTTTTATTAAAATGCCAATGAAAACATATCACTGTAAAGTGAAAATTGTTCTCTAGTAACTTATAGCTGTAAAACACTGATGCAATCGTTTGCATTTACAGCACCATACCCTAAATGATGGGTCTCTAATAAAAATGTAACTTAAACAAAGCCTCTAAAATACTTTGTCCAACCATGTGGTTTGGCACATAAAATTAATAGCACTGACATTACCAGGTAGAAAATCACCACTTTAAAATGCAAAATAACTCCAAAGTATTGTGCAAGATAATGAAACTAGAACATTTAGGAATACAGAAATACAATTATCCCTTATAAATTATCACATTTAGACCTGTTTTGCAAAGTATGAAGATTTCTGTCAATTTCTGTGGGACCAAAATTTAATTAAATTTGCCTTGAAAGACATGAGGTTAATCTGTTATAAATATGCCCTTTGTAGATTTGCTGATTAAATGCCCACTTTGTTATAATGAGGGATAAGCTTATATAGGGTTTTAAACTGCAAATTAAATATGTACCAAGTTAGATAATGTTGTAACTGTATATTAGTTTGTCTTGAGGACCCATGTGAACTATTCCCCTCTGAAATGTTACCTACCTATTTTGTTGAGATTTGGAAATTATATATCTCTAGTTTCAGAGCAATGAGTTTCTATTAGTTTACTTTTGATTATGTTTCAGGTCACCTTGCATTCTTGTTACTTTGCATCTACAGAGAATAAAACATTTAAAGCATCACGAAGACACCGGGGGAAAAAAACCCAAAAAACAACAGTAGTTTAAATAGGGGCTTGAAAGCATCTGGAGATGGAAAAAGGATGAATGTGTCAGGAAAGACAAAAAAAGAAAAGAAAAGAAATGAGAGAATTACAATAGGGAAGCTTTCTGGTCTCTGACCATTGCAAATTTTCCTATGCACTCACATAAATCACGGAGAAAGGAAGAAAGAAATTTTCAACCAAAGAAAAATTCCCATTATATCACATGTACATCTTTGCTCTTTTCCTTTTCAAAGTAGGCTTAGAAAGAACAAAGGGCTTAGAACTGTTCAATGATACTGTGCCAGGGAAGTACTGTACTCGGGGTTCCATTTTTTCACCTCAAAGAGGATTTAATTCAGCTGTCAGAGAGGGCTTTTTAGTTTGTAGACAGAGTATGGACAGGGAGAATTCTGTTTGTTCTTTAAAAATAGTCCAAAACATTCCAGTCTTTGTCAAAAATTCTTGAAGTTTAAATAGGAAATAAATTCAAAGTCAAATTCCCTATTAAGTTAACCATGATTCTTGCTTCTTATTCCTCAGAGAACAGTATATCACTGTTCTACTGAAACTAAAAATAAGCTTCATATAAAAATGAGTGCTCACTTTATCGAAGTTTGTTTGATTTTATCTGAAAGTCAAACAGGTCGTAAAGTTATACCAGGTCAGTTTTTATTCTAATTTAATTTTTTTTCCACTGGTGCCATTAATTTTTGATCTAGCTCAGGCTGAAGTTACCTACCTGGGCTGTGAAAGACAGGTACAATATGAATTGAACTGACTCAATCATGCTTCCTCTTTTTAAAGCAATGATAACACAGACAAAAAGCACCAAGACAAGTGTCTTTCCATAAGTCTTTTTCCTTTGATAATTTAGAGAAAGACAGTCTATGATACCTTCTAAAATAATGTTATGGTGGCCAAGAGTTCTTGCTTAATTTTCCCATCTTCACATTGGATATGGTGAGGAAAGAAGGATTTTTTGAAAATCCTGTTGGAATTTGCTAGCACTAGAGCTATGCAAATACTGTATTTTTGGTTTTGTAAAGAAAGGTTAGATTTAAACCTGTGTCTTCCCTCTACTATTTCTGTTTCAAATTTTGTGGAAAAAAAAGACATTTCAAGGACAAGAAGTATTTGAGGTAGATTTCAGCTTTTATATAAAAAGGTGTTCTGCTATGTTACCAAAGGAGCATCATTAAAGACCTTGGATCATCTGTTTGGTTTACAGCACTTCACCATCGGTGATGATAAATTCAGCTGGGTTCTCACTATGAAAACATTTGGTAGGAAATACGATTTAACAATAAACTTTAAAATGTTATCTGTGTGGTTGGAATTAGTGAAATACAAACAGTTTTCTGTGTGTACATTTCTATTTTTGCTGTGGTTGATGACGTCATATCAGGGTAAGCTCACTTTTACATCCAGCTTCCAGCTAAGATAAAGTCTGAGCAACTCTACACATCACCAAGAATGACTAATATACAGGGAAGAGTCTGTTGTTACACTGCAGATCTTACATATTTTGGAGGGCATTCAATAGTTTCCTTATTTGTTCTCTCCCTCTCTATTATTTTTAAAAGAAAAATTGTCACATAAAAAATAGACTTTCTCTTTCCTGTGTAGGGACTGGAAGCAGGCACCAAGGCCGTCAGTGGTGACAAGGAAGGTGCACCCAGCAGGGCATTTGTAGCTTGGACTCAGTTGAATGAACATGCTAAACTAGATCCTTCACTGGTGTAAATGGAATGCAATTCCCACTGATGCTGAACGAAATCACACCACCTGGGGACTCCACATCATAATTATCTGAAATTCTGTAGGGGAAAAAATTAGGATGTGACCCAGCACTTTCTTCATAATACATGAACAACTTTAATTCCAGGAATTCTTACTGTGCAATTTTAGAGTTGGAAATATTAACATCCTTTTTACTGTGTTTATGTGCAGGTTAAAAAATAATACAATTTATTCTTTCCATTAGGGAATACTTACACATACATAACATATATGTACATATTATTTCATGTCCCGCTCTAATCCTAAGTTTGCAATAATATTGGGGTAAGATTTTTATGTAATTATATTCAAATTAATGCATTATTACATTAATTTTCCACTGGTTTAACTAAGTAATCCAGGCATTAGTCTACTAAGGTTGATGTAAACCAGAATCACTCATCTGATTTATACCTAATAAGAGCTGAGGGTCTATACCTCATTGCAGAATTTGTTGAGGGTTTTTTTTTCCTCTCCCAAAAGACAAAATTCTTGTTTGTTTGGAAGGGTTTGTTAACCTCTTGGCTGAGTGATACATTTCTGTTTATCAGCCACCTGCATCTCCTCAATGCATTCTGAAGCAAAAATCAAGGCATAAGAAAGTCCAATTTTAAATTCAATCAGTTCCCAAGTTGTCTGATGCAATGGTTTCCATTTCAACAGCTGCCTCTGTCTGCTTCACCCACACGGAGGAACCAGCTTCCTCTGGAGATCTGGAAATGTACAGTTGGCAGCTAAAATTCAATTTAAGCCTGGCCAGGTACAATTTTATTGGCACTGGTCCCAGGTCTTGCAATTGGCTTTTAACCCCCTCAGAGCTTTCCTTGTGTGCCTGATAGAGCTGTGCACTGCATGACAACTTCAGCGAAGTCCAACTGCTGCCTTTTGTTGCTCTGTGCAGCAAAATATTCTGAGTTCGTAAACCACCAGCTCTGCATTTGAGTGGCATTTGTAAGAAGCCTTCATGTTAATTATCCTCACAGAAAATAGCAAGTGATACATGCTGTTATAAACAACTGCTTTCTAAAACCTACACTGGAGAATACTGCTCAATTTCTTGAATCCCAATATTTCATGATCCCTAATGTCCAACTTTTTTGACTTTGAAAATACTTTTCTTACTTTATAAACAATTTGCAACACTTCTGGTTTCTCTGATAATTCCTCCCATAATTGAGCACTCAAAAGGATTCATAGGAATAACAGGTTAAAGAGTTTATCCCTCAGCAGAAGAAAAGAGTAAAGGGATTCCTTCTGTTCCTGGAGTTTGTTGTTCTAAGAAGTATCAAGTTCTGATAACTGTGGACTAATGTGAAGTATTAAAAAATTTCTCTCTCCCAAGGTCCTTCCTCATATTAGGGCTGAGCTTCACTTTTTTTTAGGCCATTCAGCAAAAGAAGCAGAGGATGAAATTAAATTGGGAGCAAAACACTGGCCTTCAAAATTTCAAACAGGAAACATCACAGCAAACAGAATTTGTATATTTTTATTCCCTAGGCTTTCTGTGCAGAAGAGTTCAAAATAACTACGTTATCTTAGTTCTGGGTACTAGAAAGCACAAAATCATTAACTAGAGTCATATGTTAATTTTATTAGTAAACAAAGGGGTTGATCTGTGCATCATCTGTGACAGACTTCTAGAATAAAGGGGAAAAAATTGACATACTGGAAATCTTTAATGCCTACACGTGGTGTTGTGTTCATCCTTTCACAGCAGGCTGCCAGCTAGCCACAGGTAATGCAAGCAATTTAAGCTCACAAAGGTATTTAAGCTGCCCAAACCTATCTCTGCCTAGAGAGCTACTCCTCACATCCACCAGCATTCTGCAATGTAGGACAAGAAGGGAATAAAGCAACAGGAGAAAGTTACTAGCAGTAATTATTCATCAAAGCCCTTCCCCTTCTGTCATCCGTGACTTACAGATTGAGAACTGGCAGTTTTAGAGGTGGGAGAGAGGGGAAATCTATTTCCTTAGGTGAGGTTCACTGGTCTTTGCCTCCTTACTTCTCACTGCATAGTAGTATTACCCTGGTGGTCTGAGGTATTTCTTCAGATGAAAGAGAAGAGGGAGCTTTGAGTAACTGACTGAATTCCAGATCACTTGTTTTTCAAGAAAACAGTGGGCACAAATGTATAAAATATGAGTATCTGGGAAGAAGTGAAATGAAAGAAGTCTTTTCAGGTTATTTTTCACTGTGAAACTGAGGTCAAAGATTGAGGCTTTGGTTTGAAGACCAAGCATGGCTGAGTCAGTTTGGATAAAACACGAGCATTAGGATTTTGTATTGTTTCTCCCATTGCCCATGTTTTTGACTGAAATATCAATAGAATCTGATCTCACTTTTCCTTCTTAACGTTGCAAAACATTATATTTTCTTAATGCTGTCCAGTCTGTGTGGAGTCTGTCTAGGTTTTGGGCTGGAGAAAATGAAATCCTAATCTTTGGCCACCTCTGACTCATTTTCAATGGAGTTGACAGAGTTCAGGTCAGTGTTAGAAAGGATCAGAAGGTACAGACACTTGTTTTTCCCAAACATCCATATTTTCTGAACTTTCAAAATCGTTCCTGACAAAAGTAAATGGGAGCAGAAATAGTGGGGTTTTTAATTTTAAATTGGAGAGGGGAAAATAAATAGGGGCTAATTAATTACACCAATAATTTATTGAGAACTGGGAAGATACATTTCTTGTTAGAGGAGCTGTGGTGTAACTGAAACACATCTCAGGGACCCAGCAGAACTGGGTGCCAAGGAGCCACAAACTTTTGTTAAGGAAGTAGGGATGTGGAAATGGAGAGGAGCTAAGTCAGCTTTAACTGTTTATTTATGCAAACAGCCATCTCTTGTATTGCTTGAGGTTAATTTCTCATTACTCATGATTCAGCAAACTCTTTGTGCAATGCTTCACCACAGTGTTCTCACTGAGACATCCAGTGATAAAAATAAATCCTATTTTCTAACATCAGGAATATTTTTGTCTTGTCTTGGGTTTTTCCATGCTGTGTTTGCAAACAAGTTTCACATATAGAAAATGGCAACGGCCAGCCAAGGTTGTGACTGATAAAACCTAGGCTTAATGAAGTTCATTTGCTAAAATTGTCCTTCAAGATAATTGAGATACAGCACCTTGAGCAGTGGGCCATATCTACTGCATCAATTTGGAAATGGAATTCTGTTTGTGTGGCAGTTTCTTTTAGCTAATGTGTGCAATTATCTATGAAGAGCAGCTAGATAATTCCTGTGAGTGACTCGTTGTGTAGTTGCATTCAAATAAGTACTGTAATAAACCTTAAGATTGTTTTCTTCAGCAATTCATCAATAATTTACTGTATGCAAGAAAGTCAATACTGGTCTAGAAATTTCTACAGGTAATTTTCCCATCTAAAACACTATCACAATAGTGCTAAAGGGTATATTGAGGTAGCTGGAATTTATGCACGCAGATTCCATTTACAGTAATGTAGGTTAGGTGAATCATCATTGTCGGGTTGAGAAAGGTGTGGGTAAACATGCTAGTGTGTGTCTAGAACTTTAGGAGACCAACAGGAGAAAGGAGAAATTATTTAAGCAAAAGAGGCATTACATAAGTAGGAAAGCAGAACCATATTATCCTCACCTATTGACAAAACAGGCTGTGAGATGTGATGTACTTACCAATTTTAATAACAAGCTGTCTTGCTGGGATATCAGTGACAAACTCTCAGTGATTGAGAAGTGCTGTTTGGAGGTATAAAAGAAGGTATTGCATGTTCCATGTAGAAATGTCATTGGAAAAATGAGCACAAATGCTGTGTGTTTCATGGGTTGCCTGAAAGACAAGGAAGTGACTTCACAAATTGGAACCCTTTACTGCCAGAACTGGTATCACCATAATTTCCAGTGACCCAGAAGACATACATGTGCAGGGAGAAAGAGGAGAAGAACAATTCCCCAGGCAGAGTAGTATGGACAAGGAACAGGATTGACATTGCTCTGTTTTCAATAATCTGTTTGCTGTACTTTGGGGCCATTTATTAGAATCATAAGTTTCTGTGGTACTGTATAGTTAGGCATAGAGAGTGAATATGTGTGTTTGTTTCCAAAAGAGAAACTGGATGTATGTGGTGTGCCACGTGCTATGCAGAGACTTTCTCTGGTAGTTTTCTCCTCAGACAAAAATTAGCTTTAGTTACAACAACTTCTAATAGTCTTTCTAATTTCATTGTTCAGAGGTTCTTAACTATGGCACTGTACAGTATAGCATAGTGAAATTTATTCCTAAAAGTGGCTCCAGTTTCCCTGTGATTATCATTGTCTTCAAAAGCAAAGACTTCAAATTGTTCTAAAACATCAGCAGTAAATATTGCTCTATTGAACTCAAGTCACCGTGATTAAAGAGATTAGTATCATTTAGTACAGTAGTCATCTCTCTTAAAGTTTGAGTTTCACAAAAAATAATGAGAAGCTCTTGATCTCTCTTGCCCAGTGATGTAGCCGGTGGGAATAAACAGAGCTAACTTTGTATGTTGAAAATGGCGAATAAAGTTTATTACTTCAGGCTGAAATGAATCTAGGGTTTGTGGTTGGAGAGCTTTTTATAATTTGGGTATAGCTAATTGCAACCTGCCTGCAAACTCTATTAAAGTCTTGTGGTCTCAACCTTACCTCCCGAGATGTTGTATCTGGCGCTTTGCCTGGGTTGCCTGCAGAGCGACCAAACAGAAATATTATCTGCAAGAAAATACAGAGACTGTAACACAGACAATCCCAG
The DNA here is from genome assembly GCA_013390045.1 of Picathartes gymnocephalus. Taxonomy (NCBI): domain Eukaryota; kingdom Metazoa; phylum Chordata; class Aves; order Passeriformes; family Picathartidae; genus Picathartes; species Picathartes gymnocephalus. Next base: position 72,039 of record WEKY01030189.1, read on the forward strand.
GCAATGTCTTCCATGTCACCCGAAGGTTTTATTAATTGTGCAAAATGTTACCTGAAATAACATTTTGTGCTGCACTGACTTTCCTGGGAAGGTTCTTTTTTACTGAGGCTAAACTTATTTTGCACTCTAGTGAAGTATAATGGCTTGCAATTTCTTTTTGCTTGCCATGTCTACAGGGTATCCTGCCTCAGTGAATCCTGCGGAAGCTTATCAACCAGTGTGTGCCCCCTCAGAAGATTACCTCCATGAATATTTAAGGAAATTATTCTGTAGAGATCTATCACATTGTTACTGGTTTAAATATTCCTTTGTAAATAAACTTATGGGCCCCAGAGGAAGAAAGCATGCTCAATTACCTTCTAGAGTGCATTTTTACTAAATGCCAGGTGAAGAAAATGATGGTCAAGAACAGACAAGACTTTTATTATAAACTAGTCTCAGTAGAATTTAATATGATTTTTAGCAGATTAAGCACTTATTGCATTCTGCATTTGAGCACTTAAATTTCTATGCAGTACATATTCTTTACATATATTGTCTTCCCTTCCTAATGGCGATACAAACACAGTTTTGGGTTTGGGGCTTTCTTGCATTTTTCATTTTTCTCCTAAAACGTTCTGTTCTGGCAGTTCTGGTGCACAGTGATTCCCGAAGTTTTTCTTATCCAAGTCTCAGCTATCCACAGATATAACACATTTAGTCTTCTCCATCATCTTTGCTCAGTCCCATTGAAGCTGCTGTCACTGCAACGTTTTACTTTCTTCTGTCAAGGCAGGCATGAAATTTCCAGTGGAGCGAATGCGAACGCTAAGGCAGCTGCATGGGTCAGCAGGCAGATGGAAGGGGGAAGGCTTTGGGAAAGCTAAACAGTTTGCATCCTTCTCTCAAAGACAGCAAACCACAGGGCAGGGATCTGCAATCTGATGATTTGACAGTGCAATGCCCTTTAGTTGTTTGACTGGATTTACAAGTTCTGTTTAGCTGACAGATATTTTGGCTAATACCCTTCTCTAGTTGTTTTCCTTTGACTATTAGAAGTTCTGTTTAAAAATTTAAGCAAGCTCCTGTTGTACAGCAAAATAAACAGATTTCTCTTACAGATAGGAGACACTCTCTAAGGTTTTTGTTTCTATGAATACCCCAATGAATACAAAATACTGACCTGAACAAATAGAGTTTACTGAGAGTGCCAGTAAACAATCTGGAAAATAATTCAGAGGATGCAGCTTTATTTTGCTTGGAAACTGCTCTTCCAAGCTTACAGCACACAGTCCAATGTATTTTTCTCCTCTGTGTATTTCTGTAATTAGTCACCCTCCTGACTAGAAATAAAATAATTAGCTCTTAAAGACACCAAATTAAATAAAACCATAGCTAAGTAAAAAAAGTGTGGAAATACAAAGGAATTTGCAGCAAGTGAAATTTTAGTGATTAAATATTTTTGAATTTCTGAGTTAATTGTTAGTAAATATTTGGAGTTTCTGAGGTAACTCGGTTTTAAATATACTGTGTCTAAGATCCCTGTGAGAATCAACGGGTAAATTCTTTAAAACAATAGAATTGATGGTCCTGGAACAGAGATAGACAGACATATTTGTAATGCCAATTACTGTAGTCAAGGGAAAAAAAAAAGAACTTTTGCTGGGAACACATGTTGATTGTTCACTGAATTGTGCCTTGAAATCATGTGCAAAAAGAATTGTTTCACTGGCCCAGAGTCTCCCCTTGAAGGCTTTGAGAATGGACCAGCACCACTGTGTGTATCACCAGAAGTGGCCAGGGATAAAGGACTGAAAACACAAACTGTCCATCCCCTCCTCCTCCAGTTTCTACTGTAAATCTCAGGTATCTGGTGCTATCTGTGGGAATGTGGCTATGAATAGCTCCAACTCCAAAACACTGAACAGCAGGAAGTGTGTGGGATGAGCCACAGATGGAGAGGATGAAACCAAGAACATTGGCTGTCAAGAGGAAAGCGAACAGCAACTTCATTACATTTTGGGTGTCCTACATTCCGGCTCAGCCCACCTAAATATTTCACCAGGTATGCCTGCACTGGCATAGGAGGGAGGTTTTGAAGTTCCTCTCCTTACTGTCCTTCCTTCTGTGCACTGGTTTTCATCCCAGAGCATGCAAACGAGATTCCTTTTGGGTTAAAGTAGGCCAGAAGCCATGCTCCAGGAATATGCCTGTTTGCTCTAAGCATTAATGTGCATGAGCCTTCAAACTGCAGTTATTCTGAACTAAATCTTGCCTATGCATACCATAAATGTGTTTCAGGTCCTTAAAAAGCTTTT
>WEKY01030190.1:1250-43837 GCA_013390045.1 Picathartes gymnocephalus
CTCACCAACAACACAAAGAAACAAAACCTAGAGATCTTTGGTCTGTTACCACTTTTGAAACAAACTTTCATCTGTTCAGGCGGAAAGAGGAGTCTCTTCTGTCTCACCATGGAGACCTTCCCACAAGAAACACAACTCCTCCATGAGTTTCAATATCACAGTGAACTCCCGCCTGGAGTCTGTTCATGTGTGATAGTCCTTTCCCCGATACACAGCCTTTCCCGCAACTGCTTTGAGGATTCATGTCTGTGTCATGGGGTAAAATTTTATGGATGAGCAGTGCTAGCAGAAAAGCAAAAGTCTTCTCTCACTGGAAGCAATGTGTGTCCCATCACAGGAGCAAGGGTTCTCTTCCTCTATCCCTGGGGAAAGGGTTCTCATCTCTCTCATCTCTGTGGCAAAATTCCCCATCTCTCTCCCTCTGTTCAAGTTTCTCATAGACCATAGCTACTTCAACATCTGCTTGCTTCAACATGGGTGCCTTTGCTCAGTCTACAGTTAGACTGCTAATCCCCCCAAATTGCATTCATGAATTACAAGGACATGGTTAGAATACAGTTCAACCATGGTTCCACAGGAGAATTTCAGCATAAGCATCTCCTCTCTTCTCTTTCTAGACTTTCAATCCCTCTTCGCTGACCTTAATGTCTTTGTTGGTTTACTTCTGTGTCCTCATTCTCTGAATTCCTTTTGCGCACTTAAAAGTTATACCCAAGTCTCTCTAGTGCACTGAAAGACAGATTGGAACCTCCACAGAGAGGCGGGGAAGCAGGGAAGGCAGGAACAGTTGCGGCATTCCTGTCCCCGGGAGGGAGGGAGCGGGGGGTGTGGCCNTGGACCTCGGTGGAGTGGGTCTGGCCCACGGAGCTGGTAGGATTCAGGAGCCACGCCGTAATGGCACCCCCTCTCCCAAGGAGAGGGGGAGGGGGGCGGCAGCAGCCATGGCGGCGGTGGTGGGAGAGCCTGGGCTGGCCTCGTGGAGCCAGGGGGCAGGGGCGGCAGCCCACCACAGGAGCGGATGATAGCTTTGATAACTTCTCAGCAGTGGCAGCAGCAGTGGTGGAGCCACAGCCGCGGCAGTGGTGGCTGCAGGCTGATCGCTCCTTTGGCCCCTCCTCTCCCAGCGGAGCGGGGAAGGGCACGACCCCTCGGGGTTGTGTAGGCCAGGCCCGAAGCAGGCCCCGGGCCCTGGGGCCCAAGCGGGCCACGTGGGCAGCATGGAGCTTTGATGTTACCTGTCCAGGGGCTGGAACTCCAAAGAGAAAGAATCCTGGGTTTAACTTATCTTAAAGTGTGTACCACAGGGGCAATTTATTTTTTGAGTGGCTAGAAAGAGTGTCTCTTTAAAAACTGATTGGTCTCTCTAAAGTGCAGGAACCTGCACTTCCCAGGAAGCTGTAAAAGTCCCTTCCAGGTGACTTTTGTCAAACCATGACAGCAACCCTATAAGAAATTATATATGCTTGTACACACATGTTCCTGTGTTTTATTTTCTGTCAAATTAGACCTGAATTTATGAATGTCTGCATGTGACTTACTGTGATTTTTGGACTTTAGACTATGTGCTTGCTGCTTTCAATCCTCAAGAACAATGCCTAGTTGCCCTGTGTATTGGCACCTTCTGATCTAGCTTTCCCAAATCAGTTTGTTTTCACTTTTTTCTGAGTGTACAGGTGGCTTTTAGTCGCAGGAAGAAGTCCTGTAGACAACTCTTTACATCCCACAGATAGACAGCAACATTACAAAATCCAAGGCTGGATTTAAAATGAGATGTCATGCCTAGCCTTCCTATTTTAGATCATTTGAAAGTTAATGGACCAGTTCATGTCTGAGGTACTGCATCATTACACTGTATCGGTGATAATACTACAGGACTTTGAACAGATGAAGTAAACTATATTGTTAAGTGGCAACACAGAGCTTCATTTCCTTCTACTGTACATGTAACCACTATTATTTTGATAGGCTTCAAAACATTATCAGAAAGCAGGAAGAAAAGTTTTCAGTATTAGAGCAGAAAGGAGATGGAACTGACAGAGGACTACTCAAATATGATATATATGGAGGCTTTCTTGCATGATGTGCTTCAGTTCAGAATTTTGCAGCGACATTCTCTATAACATATTATGGTTTTGCCATTTACAGAAGTATAATATTTGAGTTCCTGATATTGTTGACAATATTTCTCCTTAAATGTAAATCTTCAATAGAAGCTATTAAAATTTTGTTTTGCAGAAGGGGAGCATGCTACAAGACTTGCTTCAGTAAGGAATCTGCAGCATTTGAATACCAGAAGTCCTTACACAGTCACTGCGAAGGCATTTCCTATTCAAATAAATGTTAGGATTCTTTTTTTAATTGCCGATATGATCTCTTTTAAGTCAGATAATCCATTTCTAGTCCATCTATGTCCTTGTACATAATCAAGCTAAGTGTTTCAACTTATAGAGAGGAATTTACCCTCCAAGAATTCTAGTTCATAAATATTTCAAGGTTTAAATTTTTTTCAGTCCTGAATCTCAAAAAAATACATAGAGAAAATTAAATGTTTTTTGGGATCTGGTAGTGTTTGTGTACCTTCTATTACCTTTTTCTTCCACACTTTATAACAGAAATCAGAAAACTTCCATGCTTTAGAACAGAAACAGAGAGGCTGTTCTAATAATGTGTTGTTTGGTCCCGCCCCCCCAGCTTGTTTGTTTGTTTGTTTGTTTGGGTTTTGCTTGTTTTGTTTGGGGGTTTTGTTTGTTTTGTTTTGTTGTTTTTTTTTTGGCATGTAGCTTTAATAATAAGTGCAAACAAAATATGAGTTCCAATTTTGGAGATATTGGACTCTCATTTTCATTGTGTGATATTTTCTGCTTCTGATGCACTGATGCAAATGAGAGAAATATAATGTATAGATTAGATTAATAATAAAAAGTAAAGTTTGTATAAACTGTGAATTACATGGCTGTAGGTTGAGAGAAACAGGAAAATGTGGAAAAACTTCATAAAGTTATCATGAAGTATTTCTGCTTATTAACATCTATATATCTCTTTGGAAATGCAAATAGAAAAAAAAAATTAACTTATAATTGCCTTGTAAGGACTCTTACTCCTGTGATCTCACTGTGTGATATTATCTGCCATGCTGACACAGACAATTCATGGCACATTCAAAACAATCATCACATGGCTATGATGTAGATGTAAGATTGAAGTTCCATGTAGGTCCATGTTGCATCTCAAATATTTATTGAATCAAACATCTCAGTCGTTTGATGAATATTTAATAAATGTAAATTTTTAATTTTTTTATGTAAAAACAACACTGGACACATTTATCCAAGGTCTGGTGGTTCTTTTTGTTGTTTGGTGTTTTTTTTTTTCCTTTTAGCATAGTGCTAATTCAAAGACAAAGTCTAGAAAACAGCCTGTGTTTTTCTTTTGAGTAATGAAAGTTCATTTCTTCAGGCCTCAGCCTTCCATGTCTACCCATCAAAACACATTTGTTCAATCAATCTACTCAGAAATAAAAACCAGTAGAAAAAAACCACAGAAATTTCATACAGACTTACTTTTTATAGGGTTTGGTTTTGGATTTTTTTTTTGTCCAGATAACGTCCCCAAGCTTTTATTTAAAAGTTGTCAGAGAAGACCCAAACCAAACCAGTTTAATTTGGTTAAAATAATTTCTCACATATTACAGTGAATGATCACAGCTCAGTGAAACCCAAAAAACAGCTGTGGCTGTACGAAAACAAGTATTTTCACTGTTGAGTGGGAGGCAATGGCCATACTAAATGTAATTGTCATATAATACATTTTGCAAAGTGATCTCTCCAAAGCAGATTGAAAAGCTTTTAGTCTGGAGGAAGGAGACAGACAGCTTTCACCAGAGAATAAATCGGGAAAATTAACTTTTCAGGAAGAGAAACAAAAAGCCACTTGGGTGGAAGAGAAGACATACAAAATAAATTAATGCATTTATAAATAAAAAAATAAAGCCATTGTTGGAGACAGCAGAGCTGAATCACACCATGGCTATTTTCAGAAATTCTTCATGCAATCAGCATGGCTTAGGACTTCTCACTCTTCTTTGAGGTGGACCACACAAAAATGCACACCAGGTGTTCAGTCAGAATCAGAAGGAATTCAGTGTAGGGTATCCTCCTCTGCACAGAGCTATGATGAGACCCTGCATGGGGACCCATGCACACGAAAAACTGCTTTCTACCTCAATATGCAGGGATTTCACAAAGCTCTTCATATGTCAAAAAGAAAAATATGCTTTTTAAATTTTAGTACTACCTTCACTACTCTTCAAACAAAACTCTAACTAACTAACTAACTAAGGAAATAAGGTCACAGTGATTTTACGTAGAGTGCACTGTTTTAATGTGACTTCAACAAATAACACTTCACATTTGAAATGAATAGGCTAATTCAAGGATTTCATGATTCTGCTGAGCTCTGAAGTCTATTTGGAATAATGTTTTAGTGACCATTACATTTATTTAGTTCATCTGCACCCGTATTGATTACTTTTTCTCTTGTTTCTCCTGAAAAAAAAAAAAAAAAAAAAAAAAAGGATATGGCTGGCCCCTGAGCAGGTCAAACACTTATGTTACTTTTTCAGGGTGCAAAATTTTCAGGAAAAATAAAGGGAGTTTTCTCTATACTGTGGGAGCATACAGGATATTAGTGCACTATCTAATAAAATGTGATAGGCCTATTGGAAAGTCAGGGGGCTTAACAGAACTCATTGGGGAAAGTTGTATGAGACAGGAGATAATTTTTAGAGAAAATCATATATTCTCCTGAGAAGACGAGACGTTACCAATTGTCCTGTGATTTCTTAGATGAATATCATGTAGCTCTTTTTAAATTTTTTTTTTATTAGAAGATCCACTCCTTTGCCATGGCTAGCATTACCATAGGCAAACTATTTAGTTTCTCTTAGGCTTACTCCTTCTTTAGCTGTTGCTCGTCAGAGGCTCAGCAAAATTCCCCAGTATCATACACAGAAGATAAGAAAATAATTTCTTGATTTTTTCCTCTTCCAGCGCTCAGTGATACAGAACAGCTGTTGTGTAAATTAAGTATAGGAAAAGTTGGACTCTTTAATATTTTTCTTTTTCTTTACTTCTTGCTATATTTCAATGTGTTCATATGTACAAATGAATATATAATACTACTTTCTTTTATTATAGGTATCTTTGAGAGAAATTCCTCCAAAGGACTACAGTATTTTAATAATCTTAACTATAATAATCATAATAAAAAATAAACAAAATGTTGGAATGTACAAAATACAGCTATTCTAAAACAGCAAGAATCCTCCCCAATTTTATGATGTCTTCTTTTCTTAGGCTTTAGACTCCTGTTTTACTATTTTTCTAGAAGGAAAGGTGCTATAACTATTTGTAAGAGGTCTAAAAAATAATCTATGCTGTCATGTCGTTTAGATAGACAGTATGACCTGAAGCTGTGACATGACTATTAATATTCTTTATGATATGCACAGTTCCTGAAAAATGTATAGATCTACTTCAAAAAGAGTTGATGAACAATAGATCCTATTCAAATGTCAAGTCTGATATAGATTTTTGAATTGCGTTGATTTTTGTTTGTGTTTTTCTTTTCTAAAAGTGGAATGTGTCAAATTTGCACATGTTAAAAATCTTAAGTTCTTTCTCTTTGTCAAATAAAATCCCACATAATACATAATTCCTCCTCTTCATCCAAATGCAACCCAGAATACACAAATATTACCAAGCAATCCACTGGTGTCTATGTTACCAAGAAATCCACTGGTGTCTATTTTTATTTTCAAAAATCATTTTGATGGGCAAATGATGTAGTTCTTCACAAATATTTTTCTATGAAGTGTTTATAGATTTTTTTTACACCATCTTAAAATTGAAGATGTTTTCGTCAGCTTAAGGCAATATCAAAATAATTTTGAACTATCAATGGAATGTATTAACATAATCAAAGTAATTACTTCAATACTTGGCATTAGTTATGACACCACATGCAACAGGTATAGAGAATTTGGAAGATGGAAGAACTAACTGAAATAGTTTAGAGTATAATTTTTTTTGGTGAGAAATGATTTCCAAAATTCTATATTTTCAACGTAGAAAGTGTTACACAAACCAAAAAAACCCTAAACAGGTCATACAGTAACTAGTTTAGTAGACTGCATAGATTATTTGCTAACTTATAGCATACCAAAAACCTTTCTATCAATTCACACACTAGACTCATTGTTTGTTTAAACTACAGCCTACTTTTTATATAAACACAGACTTCCAAAACAAAATTTCATGTAAACTAGGGCTGCATCATTCCTTATTAAATAATTATGTTGCCGCTGATAATAATTATCGTTAAGTATTACTATCATTAAAAGTTTTTTCTCTTCTAAATGTGTTGGATGCTGTTTTCTAACTTTTTTGTCTATAAAGAGTTCTCTATTATAAATTATTTTACTATTCATGTAGGCATATGTAATTTTATTTCTAATACTACATTTGGAAGACACTCTTAATTCTGTCACTTACTCGTGTAGGTTTTTCTGAATATTTTTCATTGTTTCTTGCAACATTTTTGAACTATGGATATCAATAATAACCTCATTTGCACTATATTAATGGAGAATAGTGTTTTCTGCCTGTGCTGCATGGTTTTCAGATTATACATTTAACTTATCAGTGTTACAATTTAATTTCAGCAATATTACAATTTTGATTATTGTACATTTCTGTATAGGCAGATTACCACTATTACTGTATTCCAGAAGAAAATCCAGGCCCAGTTTTCACAATCTTTATACATTCTCGGATGTGTGCATCCTAGCAAAAATCAAAGAAAAATCTCACTAATCAGGTTTGACAGTTGCATTTTTCTGGGAAAACCAGTGACACAGCTTATCAGTGAAGCCAGTGGCAAAATTACAGTGGAATTCAGTGAAGCAAGCATTCCTTATTCACTTCTAAACTGCACCTTGGGAGCACACTGAAGAAATATAAACTAAAAAAATAATAACTGCTCACACAATCATAAATGAGTGTCTTTTATTTTCCAAGGCTTGTAATTGAACAAGTATCTTTAGTCTCTTCTTAGGAGTCTTGCTGAGTTAGGAGAGTAGCCAGTGAGGCTGACATACTCAGCTGATATCCATATTTTTGAAAAATTTTTCATTAACTTTTTAGTTTAGAACAACAATTACTCCACTGTTACCCTCAGTGTGTCCTTCACTTAAATTAAGAATTAGTAGTTCAATGCATATTGAAAAAAAAAAATACAGCACAATATAATATATCCCAAATGTTTCCCAAAAAGGTCAGAATGAATATGGTATACTAATTGACTGTATTTTACATGAATCAGTCCCTATCATACCATGACAATGAGTATTATAATGGGATAGAGAATATAAAATACTAAGACAATAGACTTCTAAAATTTTTTTTCTCTATGATTATGCTGCACAGGATGTTACAAAGGTAGTTGTAAGAACTACTACCGTAACTCCAGCATAACACTGTTTTGTAGACCAAAATTTTCAGAACTGTTACATAACATTTAGTATATCCCAATGAGAACAGTAACAGTAAACCCAAATAATACTTTTTAAAGCACAGTTCCTCATAAAGAAACAAATATGCCAGAGGCAGATCAATTTATGGCACCATGACACAAATGGATGCTTCCCTGGAACGCTGTGCTATTAGAAAGGTCAGCTTTACAAGTATAGAGATGTGCTACCAATTTATTTTCATGCATCCTTAACAGGTTCTATTTTGTCTCTCCTCTGGTGCTGAGGAAAGGTATTGATCCCCAAAAGACGTTCTAGTTGTTTACTCATAACAGAGGAGCAATTTGGGACAACTTTTCCAGCTTATCAGACATAAAAGAGCTACATAAAATCTAGGGAGACTGAAGGTAGGAATGATTATATAAAGCACCATTATTTCCCAAGTATGTCTGCCCCAGTTTCTGCCCACTGACACCAGTAATGAATGAAGGTATCTACAAACTTTTCCTGTGATTTGCTCAATGCAAAGCCAATTCTCTGACTCTCTTCAACTGTGGACATCAAAAGGTTGTTAGTGTTTCAAGTTACTCATATTAATTGATATTCTGTCTAAAAAGAAACAACAGGTAAAACATTGCTAGCCTGTAGATGAATTGCTTATGCTCTTCTGTGGAGTGAATGTTTTTTCAAAGTAGCACTGCTCCCATGAAGCATGCATTATACACGGTTTAATTTAAAAGCTTCAAGAAATGTACACTGTCCTCTCTCTCAAATCATTTCTGTTACAACAGTATGTCATCAGTCAATCTCCTCAGCAGCTGCTATGTGCTCACATGTCATGTAGAAGCAAGAAAAACCGTGTTGTCCTGCAGTTTAAGACAACCAACGAAATGGTTCTTGCAAGAGAAGTACAATTACTGCACAGCAGACAAGTTGTTGGCCTGAATTGAAATTCCTCAGAGCATTGCCTAAATAGAACATCTAATCAGAAAGTGAGAATAAAATCCCTTTTTTCCACCTAACAGATGATTACAGCAGGAATGGTCACTTGCAGTCCTATCACTTTGATTTGTGTATTGGGTTTGCATGACAAGGTTTCAGTTCCAGAAGGGCTACAAAGGAAAGGGCAGTAGTGAAAACATGAGATGAACGGATCACAACAGCACATTTGCCTATGTTGCTGTGGAGGGAGAAGGGAGAGAATTCAGGAGAGAAGTTGTGCCAAGGAAAAAGGGAGGAGTGAGGGAAAGGGGTTTTTAGATTTGGGTTTATTTCTTATTACTCTACTTTGATTTGATTAACAATAATTAAACTAATTTCAAGTCAAGTCTGTTATGCCTGTGACTGTAACTGGTGAATGATCTCTCTCTTCCTTATCTCAGTCCATGAGATGTTTGTAATAATTTCTCTGCTTTGTCCAGGTGAGAAGGGTAGTGATAGAGTCACTTTAGTAACCATCCGGCATCATGTCAGGGTAAACCCATCACAATTTGTTAAACTCCCATTTTTTTGAGTAGTACAATCACATTTCCCACAGTGCTTTTGAAATCATGTCTGCAGTCACTCACCTCTGTGGTTTCACAAATTCTACTCTGTTTTTTGGACCGTTTTTCAAAGAAGCTGAAATAAAAGCACTTTTTTTTTATTTCTTTTTTTTTTCTTTTCCCTAGGTCCACTGTTTGATAACCTAACAGCAACTCCAAACTGTGCTTGCAGGAGTAACTTTAAGGAGCAACTTCGTTGCCTGGTCTAGCAGGATACTGATGAAGTAACAAGGAGTACTATACTATCAAGATAGTTAGCGGTGAAATGTGGACCAAGTGAGGCCCAGTGTTTTTCTAATTAAAAAGACTATGGGTGGAAGAAAGCTGGATTATGCCTACTTATAGTCAGAGAGACAATTTTAATAGGATGCCCTTTAAGAAGCAGTACAGCAGCTTTTATTCTGATATGAAGCCCAAACATTGGACAAAACCTGTCCATCTAAGTGCAGCATCAAGCCACGTGCAGCTGAGTCCTGGAAATGAACAGAAGAAACAGGGCACTCAGGAGCTTTGTGAAACCTGCAAACCGTGTGTCAATCAGACCTGGATAGGAGCCCTAACATTTATGTAGCTCTGGCAAGAACTTTTCTACTGTGTGCTCATACTAGCTCAGGTATGTGCTACCCAACTGCCTGTGCACTGATCATAAGCTCAATGCAGAAAAAGTGATTAAGACTGTCATGAAAGTTGCTGAAGTTCAATGTTTTTTATTATCTATATAAGACATTAAGGAAGTTTGACTTCTCTACAGACAAAATTCCTCTAGGAATTACATTGACATGGAAGAAGAAGACAAACTTCTACCTGCTGCTTTAGATTCAATGATGAGAAACCCTTTGTCAATCCTAGAAGTGATAGTTAAGACCACGTCTGAGATGTGTTGAATAAACAAAATGAAGACTGCTTCACTCTTGCTGTTTCTGTCAATGGTGATCCATTGAAACAGAAAAATCTTCAGTTATAAGTGCAGGAAGACAGCAACATCAACAGATTTTTTTTTTTTTTATCCCCTTTAATTATCAATAAAAGGCAGGCCTCTTTGTCAACAACTGCTAAAACATCAAAAATGTTCATAGGGAGTCTGACAATTTTCTCTTTCTCCATATAATTTTCTCAGGCCTAATGAAAACTAAAATTTTTGACATATATATTCACATGCATGGATGGGGAGGAATTTTCTAAAGAACTAACATTTGACATAACTACAGCTAAAACGCAGGCAATAAAATTTACTTCTCAAATTTACTGGTATATGAATAAAAATAAAGTAAGCAATGTAGGATTAAAAATCAAAGATATCTAGACAGTTTTTTTTTCTTTAACCAAGATAATTCTTAACTGCTTCTCTGTACGGCTTGAAATTTCTTTACAGAGTTCCAGGAAGGTTTTGACAGTCATATTAATATAGGACCAGATCCAAAGGCTAGTGACAAAATCTGATACCTTTCCAAAGATGGAAATTTGATTTAGATCAACCCTGTTAGAAATTTCTATTACCTGAATATCAAGGCTGAAAACTGTGTCTCTGTTTTAGCTGCAGTGCTCTACAATAAGAAAAAGAAAACTCTGAATGTAAAAGGATCCAGTGATGGAGACTATAAAAAGTGAATGACATCCCAATTTTCAAAATACTAGGTTTCTTCTTGTGTTTAAACATAAAACAGTCAAAATGAAGTGAGGTTGTGGCAGAGACAAGATCAGTAAAATAAATAAAAAAGTCCCAAGCCACACTCTACAAGCAGCTTGGAAAACTTTTTCTTCTCAACCTCACAAAAGGAAAATGTTCATTTTACTTCCTTTCCAAAATTATCACTCCAGATTGGTTCCTGTTCAGCACAAGGCTGTAAGTGGTCAAAAAACTGAAGAAAACAAACATCACACTGATCTTCAGGTAGGGCAAAAGAAGGATTTGGAGAACTACAGACCAGTAACTCAACCTTATCTCAGTTTCTGGGAAGGCGCATCCCCCTATGGACTCCTGTAGCTACAAAGAAACAAGGTGACTGGGAGCAGCCAGGATGGATTTATCAAGGGTAAGTTGTCCCTCACTAACCTGGCTACATTTTGCAGCGAGGTACTGGTACAGAAACTGGTGTTTTGGGTGAGGGGGATGCCACTGGGTACCATATATTCTGGCCCCAGCAAGGTTATATACCAAGCAAATCAGCAGAATGCCATTGCTGGTTGGTTTATCTTTTATTCACATCAAGTGAAATAGTTACTTGTACTAATCATGTGAATCATTGCTTTGGACTGACACAGGTCTCAACCTCTCTTTGTTTGCCCTGTGCCCTGGCCATGGTGGGGACTCTCTTCTGGATTCATTTCTGCATGTTGGATTCTGACTTGCACTTGTAGCTCAAATCTGGACAGTGCTTGGTCCCACTGGCCACCTCACTCCCCTCTGGTTCATTCCCTGGTGCAGGGGCTGCTCTGATGCCTGGGTGCACTGCTGACTCCTGGAAATTTGCTGCCTTCGGGGGCCTTTCTGCAGAGTTCTTCATAGCTGGTTGTTACCTCTGAGGCCAGACTTTCCTTGGCCTTCAGGGAGCCCCACAGGATTTTCATCAAGCCATTTTTCCAGGTTCTTCTCAACTACAGCCCTGCCCTCCAGCTCACTGACTGCTTCTCCCAGGCTGCTGTCATGCACAAACAATGTAGGAGTGCTTTCCCAACATCTAGGCTCTAATAAAGGCAGTAAACTGGATGGACACAACATCAATTCAGCCACAAGACAACGCTAGGTAATGCCTGCCAGCTGAAATTTGTACAACCTTTGAGCTTATGCATCCAGCCAGCATGTTATTCAGCTACCTAAACTGGATCTCACTAATTCAGAGATAAGGAAATTTTGGGATGCTGTAACAAAGGCTTTAGCTGCTAAAGTCAGGGTACATCCAGAGCCTTCCCAGGGACTAAGGGGAAGCTGACCTGCCTGTATAGCTTGGATTCTCCTTATTATTATTTTTGAGGATGATGTGATGTTTGCCTTTTTTCAAGCATCAGAAACAAAGCTGCAATCTTTGAAGATGACAGACATAAGCACTGCAAAGACACAGACAGCTGTCTTTGTTGAGTTCTGTCTGCCCCATGGACTGGGAGGCTCAGAGCCTTGGGTGTCTTAAGGGCAGATTTTACCAGTAAAAACTGAGACAAAAATGTACCTCCACCATCTCCATGTGGTCACCTTCTCCATGAAGATTACTTCCCTTGTAGCAACAGGCACATTTTTTCATTAGCTTTCCTGTTATCAAGAAGTCCACCTCCACCTACAGTCTTTTATGTATCTGAGGTGAGAGGCTCCATGTTCATTCACACTAGCTTTTTCTGACACATTTGCTTGACTTTTCACACAGCGAAATTAACCATTCTTGTGCTCTGATGAAGCTATCCTTCCACCTAGTCTCTCCAGGACCAAGCAGGTCCTTGAAGAACCAAGATCCATAAGCCTAAATTTGAACATGTTCCTAAAACAGGATCAGGAACAAAACACTAATTTGGCTAAAGCTGTTTACTTGGAAGTATCAATTATTATCACTCACACTTTGTTCACCTAGTTATTTTACTCAGCAATCCAGCATGGCAAAATATATTAGATTAACTCTTTCCAGTCTCAGCATCTTAGATGGTGCCTATGTGACCCTAATACTTATCAGACCATTTTATTTATTCAGCTCTGGCACTCAGTGCAAGTAGATGGGTTCATTTATCCCACTTCTTCATCCCAACCCCATTCCAGACTTCAGAATCAACAAAGTGACTGGCAGCTTTAAGAGATCTACTTCCCGTGGTAGAAGGGCTTAGCTCAAGACACTTGAAGAAGTCCAGAGGTTTCTTTTGCCCCACTTTTGTTATATCTGGTCCAGATTCTGTTTGCAAAACAGAACATCCTTGTAGTTGGTTGTCTTCTTGGAATAAGACTAAATAATATTTAGGAATGTGTTCGTAAGGTTAAATTATTGTTCCTAAATGTTGGGAAGAAAGATAGGAAAAGTACTAGAAGCTGCAGCCATGCTTTAGCAATCTACAAAGCTATCAATATGTCAAAAATATAAAAGGCTATAAATCTTAGGCATCACTTCCCAGATCAGTAACTATTACGGTGCTGGGGTTCTGCTGGTGAGGGTACTGCTCTCGTCTCCAGGCAGGCGAGAGCCTCTCGGAGTCCAGAACACACTTCCCAAGAGCTCAGATACACCGGATAGCCTTATAATCCTCCGACGACGAGACAGCAAGAAGGGCTTTCGTACGGAAATTCTACGGAGTTTTATTTCGTCCACCAGCGGAGGGGTCCAAAACAGAAGAGCAACTGAACTAGGAAGTGCCGGGGCATTTTGGGCAGGGGCCGGGGACCTGGTGGCTCCGGGGCGGCACCCAGGGCGCTCGGGGGGAGCAGGGGCTCATGGCAGACCCAGGCTCCCGGCCGCCGCCGTCACCATGGGGCGGGCGTGGGTCCGGCGAGGACGCTCCAGCCCCGCGGCTCACCCCGGGCAGAAAGGTCGACAAACCAATCGGGGAACGTAACCGGGGTACATCTGCGTCAGGGCATCCTAGGAGAGGCTTTTTCTATCACCACGAACGGGGGAGGCTTAGTTCTTGCGGTCCGCCACAAGTAACATTAAATTGACTCTTTTATTCAAAGAAAGTAGCACATTTAAATTGAACTTAATATAGGAATTTTTATCTCTAATAAAATGAATGGTTTCCCTTCTCTTGTCTATACAAATCTTTTAATTCTTTTTAAATGCTTAATTGGGTTTAGTAGAAAAATTTTTCTTAGCACATGCCACAAAATACCCACCACTCTTGGACTTCTTGCTGAATTGTTTTCAGGCATCAGCTGGAAAATGGCTTTCATATTTTTTATCATAAGAATTGTACTTCTAGCAACTCGATATTTAGTATTGAAGGGCATAAGTCTCAGCATACTTTTAAACAATTTTCAAGGTGAAAAAGTAATATCGATGTTGAATGAGCTAAATCTTTATGTGGACTAAAAATTAGTGGACAAGTATTTGAATTTTGATATTAAGTGAATCAGGCACCCTAATTTATTAAGCTTCATGCCTTTCAGTTTCTGTTTCAGCTGCCGTAAGAATGGAATCCTGTATCTATCGTGTAGGTTGCATACAGAGGGCCCAAGAAATCTGTGGTGGCTCTTCCTTTGGTCTAAGAATGAAAGCTTTCCAAAGCCTGTCACTGAGACATAGCTATAAACCAGATGAGCGGTAAGAAAATAAAATTACCATGCACATTTTCCATAGAATTGCAGTATGTAGTATTTTGCTTGCAAAAAGGGATAGAACCTTGTGGCCTTATATGTTTATATGAAAGACAGAGAAAGACTTTTTACCATGGCCTGTAGTGACAAGACAACTGGCACTGGCTTTAAACTGAAAGAGGGTAGGTCAGGGTGGGATATAAGGAAGACACTTTTAGTTATGAGGGGAATGAGGTTGGAACAGATTGCTCAATGAACCTGTGGGCATGCAGACTTCTTTCTGCTGTATTTTTGCTTTATATAGACATTTAACTTTTTTCCTAAAATCAAGCACTGTCACTAAAACTGTTATTCTGAAACTAGGGATCTGCCCCTTGGACTGAATATGGAACCACATTTCTCCCATTTTGTGGTTATACATAACAAAGTAGACTCATGGGCATACAACTTCAGTGAAATTCTAGAATAAAGAGCATAATGTCATCTTGTCTTCTAGCAGAATATCTAGCAGAACCTTTCAGGTCTTCTGCAGCTGGCAGGACTTTCTACAAA
The DNA here is from genome assembly GCA_013390045.1 of Picathartes gymnocephalus. Taxonomy (NCBI): domain Eukaryota; kingdom Metazoa; phylum Chordata; class Aves; order Passeriformes; family Picathartidae; genus Picathartes; species Picathartes gymnocephalus. The sequence goes on from WEKY01030190.1 coordinate 16,096, forward strand.
AAGGGACAGCTGAAATGAACTTGAAATAAACTTTGATGCCGTATAAAAAACTCTGAAAGCTTAAAAAACTGTTTATGCCAAGGCCCTTTATGGTTAAGTGCTAGATGGAGGATATTTCAGTTCTGATTGCCTGTTGCATTGTCCCAGTATTAGCAGAAATTTTTCAAATACAACATAATTGTCATCTCTCCATTTATGGATTTGACACTATATAACAGATGTGCATCTGTTTCTATGCTTTTTCTCACAACTTTAGAACTTCCTATAAACTCTCCCAGAGTCTCCTTAAAACGATTGTGCTGCTACTTGCATAAAAAACCCCATCAATTAGGTACTGCTGAGATCACTGCCCAGCATATTGATCACTACTGCTTCAGTCTTGTCTGCCTTGGTGTGTCTGTTTCCAGCTGCTGTCTTATCTTAAACATACATTGTAAACCCCAAAGGAAGGAGTGTTATTATTATTCTTTCATACACCTCCTAGGAAAAGTGAGCCCTGGACCATGGCCAAGGTCTGATGACAGTGCAAATACCAGTATACTACAGGAAAAAACCATCACAACGGATCCCAAAGCAAAACATTGGTGAAGCAGGTAATTATTTCATTCATATTTTTAAAGCCCACAAACTGGTTAGGCCATGATTCTTTCAGATCATACAAGCAGTATGTCTTCTCCCCACGATGACATTTTTTGTTAGAATTATTGTCTCCCAATAGTTATTATTGAGTATTCATATCTGCACAGAATTAGTTTTCCCAAAGCAAGCTGCTCTATTATTCCAATTACAATGGAAGAATCAAACTAGAATAGCACCTGTCTGACAGTGGAAATAACTACAGAAGAATTTGATGCTTCCATTAATACAGGACAGATACAGTCTGGGACCATCTCACCACCCTGAAAATCTCCCAAAACGTTACTTAGGCAGCTGTGGTGACCATGACAAACTGGTAGAAAAAGCAGTGACCCCCAGAAATCACATTCCACATCATGTCAACTGTGACATGGGTCAACTTATGTCATGTGTCATGATGAGTGGTACCAAGACAAGAAGCATGGGATTACATATCACCAAATATATAGTTTATTATATATATAATTTATTTATACACCTGTGAGGGAATACTGGAGATTTTGTGAGGAGACCCACAATCCCCAACATGTGAGGAGAGACACCATCTTTGTCATTGGAAAGTACTTTTTAGCTAGGAGACACGACCTAATTATAGCCTCCAAAAAAGGTTTATACATAGGAGTAAAAGAGATTTTAGGGAGAGAAATTTGAAGAATGATAGATGCTAAATGATGCTCAGGAAAAGTTAGTTTAGTTATCCTAGGTTTATGGACAGCACGAGGCACTGTTTGGAAGAGAAGACTGAGAACATGATCCAAAGTATGGCTCACCTGGATTTTATCACTAACTTCAATAAAGAAATATGACTGAGCATAGTATAGCATATAATCAACAAAGAAAAAATTTAAAAACTATTGGACCTTAGCTGTGAAAGTGATTGATGCAAAAAATTGAAAAATGGATTTATTTTCATGTGAAGGAAATTTTACAGGACAGCACAATAAAACAAACAAGACTATGTTACTAAAGAAGTTATGAAAGCTCTGGAGCTACTGAAGACTATGTGGGGAGGACTGAACAAAAGGCAGGGACACTGTGGTAAGGTACCACTGTTTTAGTCAGCACTGCTTCTGAGACTTGCAGGAGAAAGCAGAAGGGGAGTTAGAAGGAAAATTTTGGAATTAAAAGTTAGTAATATATTAGGATATTTCTACAAGCACTCCTTGGTTTTGAATACTTGTTCCTCTTTAGAATGCAGTAAAATAATCTTCAGAAGTTGGCTCCCTTCATTTTAATAGGAGGCATAGATATGGATACACAGTTCCTATAGCTCATTAAAAAAATGTCTTCTAGGAATATTTTTTTTCTAGGGGAAGAGCAGTCTGTGGAGATTAACATCCATCTCACCAGAGAGTCTTGTTAGTGAAGTATGAAAATAAATCATATTTCTGCAGCACAATGACAGCTGTGAGCTACAACACATCTTAATCTTTTTCAAACCATTTTTCCACACGATCTTTATTCTCACTGACTTACCAACCACACAAAAGCTTACACAATAAATATAAATCATATCCATGAGGAATTTATCTTTTTCCTAAAGGCTGAGGGCAGACACACACATGTTGTTTTATTCTTCAAACAACATGATGAATATTTTATGAGGTATGAAGCCCAGCCACTTCCATGAAAAAGACACCAAAGGAAGGCTGAGTCTCTGTCCTCCCATTTCCTCTCCTCTGGTTCACCTCCCAGTCTTCCAAATTAACACATATGAGAAATAGAACAGACTGTGGTCACACATACCCCCAGGAAATCCATGACTTGTATGGCAATAACTTGTACTGTGTCACTTACATTTGTCTATTCTACTTAAAAGGTTTTCAGCAGCAAATTCATGTGCTCCTAATCTGTTTTGTCCTTGGGGAGGCCAAAGAAGGTGGTGGTTTAGATTATCCCTGAGCAGAGAGGATTAATGCCAACAGACTGAAAACGTGGACAGGTAGAGTTTCAGATCAGTGCTGACAAAGCTCATGAGATAACACAACAGATTGGAACAATTACCTGCTTGAAGTTCCTTGAAGTATTTTTTTTTTCCCAAGCCTAGTTTTGACTCACAGGAAACTATTGAAGTTCATAAAGCATAGATATTTCAAACTTGATTCTTCCCTACTAAGCAGCTCATGCATGATTTATGTCTGTATATAGCAGATGTAAGGGAACAAGACTGAACTGATCACATTTCGTACCTGCTTTTATCTGGGTATAAAGGACTGCATAAATAGCAAATTGTGAAGCATCAGGCTAAATTTCTTAACTGAGTAGCAGAAGAATCTTTTTCTGAATCTCAGTCCATGCTGTCGGACAGGAAGTATAATCACCACTGCACTGAGAGAAGATCCCTTTTTCACTGATCGTTGGTAAAATCTTTGTGTTTGTTGAAGGTAAAATAAAGACAAGGGAAACAACAAATACATTTCCTTTCAGTTCTGACAAGGAAACTGATGACCTTCATAATGTAAAACATTGTTCCTTGTTCAGTCACAATTTCTTTTTTTTTTTTACAGGTACTGTTTTGCTACAAAGCTTAACCACATGAATGGTGGAGTCAGGACAGAGATTTTCAACTTGAGAGTGACAGCTTTTGCCTATAAGGGTGAAAATTAGGGATGTTAATGATGATTCACAGGCTCAAAGTCTTAGATTCCTGCAGTTCCAGAGCATCTTTACTAAATAAGTGATGCAACAGTCAGAGCTAGCAGGGCAAAAAAGAGATAGGATGGAAAGTTTAAGTGAGCACAGCTTAGGCCAGCATTACAAAGCACACTGCCATTTTTGCTCAGATCACTGCCAAGACTACACATGCATTCCTGAAATCTAGGTGACAGTGAAGATTGACCCCTTAGATGTTCTTAACACTCCTTCTTGTCTTTCTCATTTTATTAATTAAGATCCTCTTTAGTGGATCCTTAATCTAAACCAGAAGGGTTTTCTGAGCCAGAGTTCAGTCCCATTCCAGACGTTTATTCTTAAAAGTACTGCTCAAGTTGCAAGTAAGCAGAACTTTCAAAAGATAAGGCTTGAGGGAGTAAAAAGAGCATTTCTTTTTCTCATCTGTCATGGTACTGTGCGACTATATCAGACTTATGAACATCTTCCTGATGAAATCAAGAGGAATCCTTTTACTCTCTTAAAAATGACTGAAAAGCTGCATTCACACTCTTTGCTTTTCTCACTCTGTAGCCACTCAAAATACAGTGACACTTAAAGCTGCTTATACTTTTTAAAAGCTTTGATTCAAGAAAAGCCATCCAACCTTCAATTTCCACGCATCTGACAGACATCAAAGTAGAGAGGAAGCACAAGAGAGAAAAGGACTAGACTAAAAGTACTGCTTAATCTGATTTCTGACTCCTCAACCATCCCCAACAACAAGAAATCTTCCAGCACTTCACAAGTTTACGGAGAAATTAGTTAGTGCTTCTATTTTTCCATCAAAAATTATTAAGAATTTATTCTAGGATGAGACAATAAATATTTTCAAATTAAATATATAATATAGTAATCCAGTTGTAAATGTTTCTAGTATTCTGAATGCTGTACTGTGACATATCTGCTTTGCTGCAAAACTTCAGTTTCAGTGGGCAGAGCCTATTAGGCATGAAACTTATGTCTATTTATATTCTAAAAAGGCCTAAGGTTTCTTTCTTGTTTTCTTCCTGTTCTTTTTTTTAAAGCTTCAATTCATGTTTAAAAACAAAGAAAATCTGAAATTCTAGACAATATATAAGAGGAGATGGCATCCCTGTGGAGAAAAGACAAAGTAATAGAGGGAAATAAAATGTTTTTACCTACTAAAGTACACTAAAATAAATCAACCAAATGCGTAATTTAATTTTAGAAATTAATGCTGTGAAGTTTTCAAAAGATCCTGCTACCTATACTCTGAAAGTTTCCTATTAGGTCATGACCCTGGAACATCCAGGTGCATTATTGCCCCTCTGGAAGTGGCTGTAGGAAGAATTAGCAAGTAGAGGCTACTGTATGCACCTGCGTTCCCCTGGCCTCCTTAAGCTTCCTTCTTTCTGACTTCCAGCTATTTAAAATTTTACTGAGACCAATGTAGATTAAAACTTTCAAATAATATTTCAGCAACATTTAGTCTTGCAAAACAGAGACTTTTATTTAGATCTGGGAGGGCTGTGTGTTTTCTCCTTAATTTTATTTTAGTAATATCTTACTGTCATCTGTTTAGTGCATTATGTAATACAGAAAAAGGTAGAGGAAGATGATGCTATCCCTGATATTTAAGTATATGCTTATTTAACAAAGCAGACAAAATTATTACGATATTCTGGGGTTTTTCTCAAGCTATCTATTCTTACTTTTATTACTCAAAAGGGAGAAAAAATATTGACCTAAAAATGATAGACTGGAATATATATGTGTGTGTGTGTATATAAACACATATAAAATTATCTTCTAAGAGCGTATTAAAAAATGAAGTAAAAGAGAGTAGGTTTAGATGTAGGAGGAAGTTCTAGAAGGTGACGAACAGGTTGCCCAGAGAAGCTGTGGGTGCCTCATCCCTGGAAGTGTTCAAGAGAGCAGACTGGATGGAATTCTGAACAACCTGGACCAGTGGAAGGTGTCCCTGCCCATCTTTAAGGTCCCTTCCAACCCAAATCATCCTATGGTTCTATGATTAAGTTGGATTTTTTTCCCCATTACACAAAAGATGAAAAAAGAATGTCAGCTGCAGCCAAAATAATTTGAAGCTCAAATCCATCTGTTTTTACTTCCACAGAAATGTGTCTTCCATCTCAACCTATTCCACTGGGATCTCTTTTTCCAATAAAATACTAGTAAATATATCCAGACATACCAGCATTTCTATTTTTAAAACCAGTTTAATTTAGTTTAGGAAGTCTCAATAGTTGTATGATATAAATGCAGTAGAGGAACTTTAAAGAAGAAGACAACATCATGAACCATCAAGAGTATCTCTCAGAGTGAAATGTTCTATGGCTCTTTCAAACACCTCTCTAAGTAAAATGGAAAAATAAACACAAAGACAACAATTTATTAAAGATTTCATTGTGAGGGAAAAAAAAACCAACCCCACCCATACAAAAATAATGGCCTGAACCTCACTCCCAGAAGAGTAAATGCTTTCAAATGCAACATCGAGCCAATATCAAGTTACTATCTAGCTAATACCAAGTTAATGGAAAGAAGTCCGCTAATGCTCTCTATGCTTCTGAAATATCAGTCCTCAGAACAGCAATAAAATCACCTGCTGTTACTTGTTGAAATATTTTTGTAAATATGTTTTCCCTCTTTGGGTGAGATTCAGATGCTCTAAAGCCACTATGGTTCCTTGGGCCACACAGCAAAAAACAGCTGTGCACAGAGGCAGGTGGTACCCGGACTGGCTAAACCTGGACACCATCAATCATTTCTCCATTCTGGCACCGACAGCTGCTGTGAGCACATGATGAAGTGTAGGTAGACCAAAAATCTTTTCAGAAATGAGAATTCAAAGGCATAGATGGCTTTATTGTCAGGTAATGATATCGGGAGCTTTTAACCTCCAGATAATGGCATGAAATTGCCTGAGGTCAGCAATAACTGAAAATTGTGACAATTAGATGGCTTCTTTGTGGCCTATAGGAAATGAATTGGTGGCCTCATTCCAGTTCTCTATCATAAAACAATTACAGCTAATGCTGATTGACATCTTTGATTGTAACCATGGCTCAGAGGCCAAGACTGAATGAGCCTTGAAAATAAACTGCCCTTCAACCTAGAAAAGTCAATCCTCTGAGCCAGAGGTGAGGCACACACAAGACTGAGAAAAATGTACCTCTTTTTGCTCACTCTACTGACAGAAACTTTGCCTCTCCAACTAAATGTCAGTGCCTTCTTCTTAAGATGGAACAGAAAATGCAAGTCCTCTGGGAGGGTTTAGGAAGACTTACTATATATAACTCTTTATGCACTTCACTCAAGCAGGCTGGCTTCTGATGGTGTGGTGCAGTGGGGGCTAAGTGCTGTGCAGGTGCTGTGCCCAACAGTCCACTCTCCAAACTGCTTGCCATCAAAACAAATGGGACAGATGTGGGAGCCAAGAAGCACCATTACCAGTGTTTGACAGACAGTGCATGAGGCTCAGAGAGACAAGGTAGTAAATCTAACATCAAACACTTAATGTGTGGCAGAAAAATGAGTCAAAACAGAGGACTAAGTCTCAGCTATAAAAGTGAGTTAAAGGCAGATAGTTCTGGGTCACACAGATATTTTATTCCTTTTACTTATGGCATCACAGAAGGGGAACTCTGCGTGAGTGTCCCTGTGTTTGACGCCAGTCTAGCATTATTGATGTGCAATGGAAATAAAGAAAGGTTTTAGACTACATTTAGATGTAAGAAAATACTCATTTTTCTGCGCAATGCTTAGAGTATTTGTAACTGGTTATATCCTTTCCCAGACACAACTAGATCAGAAAATTTTACTTGAGGAGCTGTTCTTGAATCTTATAAAAGATTTCAAGTGCTGGGAGACATCTCAAAACTCCTGTTCCCAACTATTTATTTCACAGCATAAAGGTCAGTTTGCACTGGCTATGTAAAATATGAATAGTGGTAAACACACACATGGATTAGCATTTGAAAATGTCATGCTAATAAAAATGTAATTTAAAAAGAAAAAAAGAAACTAGGAGTTAGAGTGATCTTACACAATGCATGGTTAAAATGTGCATCTTGTGAAGCAGTGGGGATTGAAAAAGGACACAGTAAATGCCTGTAGAAGTGTATGACTCCATATTGGCAGCTGTCCTTGGCTGGACAGGATCCAGCCTTCTCACCATCTTCTGTCTTCACTTACAGAGCATGGACTGTGTCTGTTTGTCTTAGACACTGCAGTACAGTTTCTGCTCTAAGAAAATCTATGCAGAAGCAAAAATTCACAATAGTGCTTTTCCAGTGGAGTGAAGCATTTCAACCATAACTCTTGAAAGGACCTGAGGCAAACAAAGAAAGATCAGAGAAACCTAGAGGAAATTATGCTAATGCTCAGATGAAGCATAATAAGCAATGTCTAACTGGAACTTATATAATCCATCTGCCTTTTCCTCTAAAGACAACAAATGTCATTCACTGGTGTTACCTTTTGGGAGGTTAAAATCAATGTATTTCTTTATCTGTTGTCCCACTGTACAAATCCAAAAGACCTATAGATCACAAGGTCACTTAGAATCATAGAATGGTGTCTTTTGGAAGGAACCTTAAAGGTTCTCATATTGCTCAGGGCCCCATCCAAAGAGGTTTTGAACGCTTCCAGGGGTGGGACATCCACAGCTTCTCTGAGTAACATGTTCCAGTGCCTCAACACCCTCACAGCACTCTCAGTCTGTCTTTGCAGGAGAGGTGCTCCAGCCCTTTGATCATCTTCGTGGCTCTCCTCTGGGACAATTCTAACATGTCCATGTCCTTCCTGTGCTGGGACCCCAGAGCTGGATGCAGGGTTCCAGGTGGGATCTCACCAGAGCAGAGCAGAGGGGCAGAATCCCCTCCCTCCCCTGCTGCCCACGCTGCTTTGGGTGCAGTCCAGGACACGTTTGGCTTTCTGGGCTGGGAGTGCCCATGGCTGGGTCACGTTCAGCTTTTTGTTCACCAGAACTCCCAAGTTGTTCTCCACAGGACTGATCTCAATAAGTTCATCTCCCCGTGTGTGTCCATGCTTGGGATTGCCCCAACCCAGCACCTTGCACTTGGACTGGTTTAACTCATGAGGTTTTGTGGACCCACTTCTCGAGCTTGTCCAGGGTGCCCTGGATAGTATCCTTCTCTTTTGCCCACTGCACCACTCAGCTTCATGTCCTCTGCAAACTTGCTGAATGCTCAATAACACTGTCCATGTCATTGATGACAATATTGAAGAGCACTGGCCCCAGGATAGAGCCCTGAAGGACAGCACTTGTGGCTCCACCATAGAGCCATTAACTACAATTCTGCCTGTGTCCATCCATCCAGTTCTTTATCCACACAATAGTGCACCCTTCAAATCCATGCCTCTCCACTTTGGAGACAACGATGTTGTGTGGGACCATATCAAAGGCCTTACAGAAATCTAGATGAGATTTTAAGGTTTAGATTGGAAAAAATCCTTTGAGTCCAGCTGTTTACTCAGCACTGCCAAGTCCATGATTAAATCATGTCCCTAAGTGCACCTCTATATGACTTCTAGATACTTCCAGATATAGTTGAGAACCACTTTCCTGGACAAGCTGTTCCAATGTTTGACAACCCTTTTGGAAAAGATTTTTTTTTTTTCCTAATATCCAATCTAAACTTCCCCTGGCACAATTTGAAGCTGTTTCTTCTAGTCCTACCTATTTTGATTGGGAGAAGAGACTGACACTGAACTGTTGTTCAGAAATCATTTTTTTAAGAAGTTATGAGCTGGAAATGTCTCTTCCTGCATTCATGTAACTATAGATAATGTGCTTAGCTCAACTTAAGATATGACCACATCTCAGCTGAGATGTAAAAATGTGGCATGTGAATATTCTTAACTTATTTCACTTGGAAAGTATAATCTATTAGCTTAAATTGCTTTCATATTTTATATAATTCTGATCTCACAAAAGGTTTTACTATTTAACTAAATACAAAATTAATGGAGAGGGCCCTAGATTTCAGGCTAGTAGAATGATATGTGATCTACTTTTTAGCATTATTAAGACATAAAAATTAAAACATTCCTATCCTTTTTTTATTATGGGTGTGCTGTCATGCTCCTTAATATTTTAACAGAGGATCAAGATGCTACAATTTATATGCTAAATGGAGAAGTCCTGAATATTTGGAATTATTGTTCATTGATAATAAAAGTGAGAAATAGCAAACCCTGTTGGTTATTGCACAAATCCAAAAAGATTAACACCATGATTATATCATATGAACAAAAATCTCAGAGAACAAATACTTAAGTTTCTATTTTAAGGTGTCATTCTAATAAAATCCAGGGTAAAAATCTCAAAACTTAGTCATCATGATACCTGAGAGTCTCATTAAAAGATGATATAGAAAGAAGAAGGAAACATATCAGCCTTGATAAGAAAAAAATACACTATTTACAGATAGTAATGCACATATATGAATATTCAAAAAAGTTGTTACAGACTTAATAAAAAACACCCAATCAGTAAAAAATCTGTATGAATTCAATGTTTTTTGAATCCAGAGTGCTCTTAATTTTTTTACATCTAAAACTGAGGAATGATAACTCCAAGTTTTCTCTTTTCTCTGAGTGGATATTTCTGCAGTGTATTTTCATTTAAGGAGTTAGCAACTTCAGTAACTTGTATGACTAGGATACCTGAAAGCTACTAAATGTATTATCTACAGTTTCAAACACTGGAATTGTCCATAAAATTATACAAATAGTATAAGTTTTATTCTACATATGTTTCTGTGAGATACTGAAACACTAATGGTTAAAGACTCAAAAAAATGTCCAAAAGCAGTGGGTGCTTTGCTGAGGCCAGGCTTGCACCCCCTGCCCCCAAAAGAAGGGGAGGAGGAGAGTTTTTGTGTGGTGGTGAAACCTCTGATCCACATCAGACAGAGCATATGAACACCCACCACCAGAGGACACAAGCTGGGTTTTGACCCAGATAAGGGAGAAAGCAAATAAGAAGCAGACCCTGCTAAGACACCACAGTGCTTTTAATCACACCAATGTCTTCGCTTACGCAACTGGCTCAGGTGTAAATCTGCCCAGGGAGGTACTGGCACATTCTAATCTTCTGCAAGAGAACTACTAACAAGAACCTGGGTTGCCTTCAGGGGCAGGTTTTATCAGTTTCAGAAAAGGAATTTCTTATTCTCCAGTGTTCTTAATTAATTTAAAAGTTGTCACCTGAGCTGTTTTCCTCTTCCTTCCTAAAGCTTTAAATATTCAAGGACAATTATGGTCTGTGTTACATTGCAAGTCAGTAAAATTTTCATTCCATTTAAGTGGCGAGGTTTTGATGGTTGTGGAGCTGCAGGGGTAGCCTTTGCGATAGAAACTAAGGCTGCCAAAGCAGAGCACTTTCTGTTCCAGTAGACTGCAGAGCAAACCAGTCCCTGGTCCTTGCTAAGCCCATTGGCCATGATGGTAGTGTTGCCTCTGTGATAACACTTCTAAGAAAGAGTAATAAAGTACTGCAGACAAATTGTGAAAAAGAGGAGTGAGAAAATGTGAGAGAGCCCTGTAGGCTGGAAGGTCAGGGAATGAGGGGGAGGAGGAGATGCTCCAGGTGCCAGAGAAGAAATTTCTGACAGCCACTAGAAAAGACCATGGTGCTGCAAGTTGTTGCCCTGCAGACCATGGAGATCCACAGTGGAGTAGATATCCCCCTTTGGCCCATGAAGGACTCCTTTCCTTAGCAGGAGCGTGCCTGAAGGAGGCTGTGTGGAAAGCTCATGCTGGACCACATTCCTGGCAGGAGCTGCAGCCTGTGGAGAAGAGTGTATACAGAAGCAGGGCTTGTGACAGAAGTTGTGGCTGGTGGGGTATCCTTTCTGGAACAGACCATTTCTGAAGGATTTTTCTCTGTGGAGAGGATTCACACTGGAGCAGTTTTGAAAGAATTGTATTTTGTGGTGAGGAAATCCCATACCGAAGCACTTGAACAATGCAAAGAAGGAGTGACACGGATAAAGTGTTAAAGATTAATCTCCATTCCCCATCTAGCTGCAAAATTCAGAGAGGAGGTAGAAGGATTAGGAATGGAGGAGTGAAGCTGAGCCTGGGAAAAAGTCAGGGAGGGAGGGGGAATGGACAGAGAGAGGTAGTTTTTTCTAGTTTTGTCTTTGCTCATCACTATTCTACTCCAATTTAAATTTTCTATAAGTAAAAACAATCCCAAGTTGAATCTGTTTTGCCCATGATTGTAACTGGTAGGTGATCTCCCTGTGTTTATATCAACCTATGAGTTTTTGTATTTTATTTTTCTGCTCTGTCCTTTTGCAGGGAGAGTCAGGGAGCGCCTGGGTGGACCTCAGTCATCCATACTAGATCAACCCACAAAATGCTGTAGATTAACTTGGAAGCAACTCCCACCTTTGGAGAAACTCCGGAGTTGCTTCTCCTCACTACGTGATGTAGCAGTGGAACTAACAGAAATAGAGAGCAGAATACATTCCCAAATACAAAGATAAATCCAACATGTCCACCTGCGTTGATAGAGGAAAAACTGCCACAGGAGAGTAAGAGGAAGATTAATGTGCTAATTTGACAGAATTTGTTACGATGAATCATAACTTCATCTTTCAAATGCAAACACAGTTATTACTGTGATAGAGTTGCAACTCAGAAAAGGTGACAGAGGAAGTTCAAAGTCCGTGTTTTTGCTTAATGAAATCTGTCTTCTGTAGATATATATACATATATATACATATGTAGGCAGAATTTCTAACATTGTCATGCATGCCTTTGGATGTGGTTTTGTCCATACAGGAACAATGTCCATATAAACATATGAAATACACATGTATACCATTTTACCATTTGCACTACCATTTGCACTACCATTTGCAAATTTGGTTTCACTTATGTTTTAAGCTAGCTCTACAGCAGTAGAGGAGTTATTCTCAAAATACTTTTTTGGTCTTTCATTCCTTCAATATACCTCATAAAGGAGAGGAACCTATAATACTGAACTCTATTAGTACTAAACATATGTTCATGATGAGTGGCTATTTGATGTGATGACTAGCATTATCTTAGTGTAGTCTATGCCTAATCAGCCCTTCCAATTCAATTGCAGCAACCCATAAAGTAAAGTAATTGTCAAGGATACCAGCAGTGTCAGATCCTATCCTGAAGTTTCTGGAAACATCAGTTGAATATTATTTGAAGGCCTGAAACATAAATCCTTGAAAAAAATATTGTTCAATGTCCATCATACATAATATCTTATGCATTAATGTCTTACAATGTCTTATAGTCTTGATCTTAACTTTCACAATTAAGAGGGATGTTTAATAATGTTAATGTGAATAACATATATATTTCCCTGAATTAATAGGTTTCAACCAAAAGTTTTGCATTGCAATATTAAGAATGGGGTTATTACTACTACTACCACCACTACTACTACTACTACTACTACTACTACTACTACTACTGCTACTATTACTACTACTATTATTATTATTATTTTTATTACTATTATTATTATTATATAGTTTCAACCTTTTTCAGGAAGGTATTTTCACTCATAAAACATTGGAACACTAAATCTGCTATGAGACACCTGAAATTTCACTCGTCAAGCTACAGAGATTTCCAAGGATATTTTAAAGGTGATTTTATTGCATAACCGTATAGTTGATTTCTATTCTACCTCCTGCCTTTTTGTAGGAAGAAAGAATGGGGTATTATTCAAATAACTTGGACAGCTCATCTGAAGCTGCTAAAATTTATCATTTCCAATGTTCATTTAGAGAGTTCTTAAAATGCATACTATTTATTTGACAGACCATGAGATATGGTTCACATCTAGTTTAGGAGCTTTATATCTCAATGTACACTGGCTGCTGAGTATGTTTGCTTTGACAATCTGTATTGAACTGTCCCCAGCCAGAATAGCACCGCCAAGCTGCATCTCACTGAGGCAGTCATCTGTTCATTCCCATCTCATCGCAGGATCATGCTCTTGTAGTCTCAGATGTGTGCAAATACATGTTTTCTTCACAGTGCCACAACAGATCAGCCAATAAAAATAGAAAAGCAAACTCTCATAAAACTTGAACTATAAGATAATGGAATTGTAAAGAAAGAAAGTTCAAAGTGCCATTTCAATGTGACAAAATCCTTAGACAATTAAACTATGACCTGAACTGTTGTTATGTACAGAAATGTCTGTGAAAAAGAGTGGAACATTTTAAATGTGCCTATGGTGGGATAGAAATCTAACCCAACAGGACTGTTTGAGAAAAAAGAGGAATAGTAAGAGACCTTTATATCATTTTTATGTAACCACACTTTGCATAGCAAAGGGTTAGGAACTAGAAGGAATGACTCAAATAACTTGGCATTTCCCTTGACACAATGATCCATCTTTTTGTTTCTTCTTTCCAATTTATCTATTTCTGTGAAGTGATGAACATTCAGAGGGGTTTACAGATTTTAAAAATACTTGGAAAATACTAAAAGAATGCTAAGATTCAGGGGCTGGATTGTTAACCTGATCTAGATCGGATGTTTTCTGCTTTGCAGCTGCACCTTGACATGTGACAGGGAAGACTTTATTGAAGAAGTCACAGTGTTATGTGGATTTAGCTTCTCTTGCTAGCAGCAGGATTCTTGTGTTGACACACTTAGAATGTCTCTTAGCCTTTCTCCATACTTCTTTTGTCTTTGCCTCATCTTTTTGAAAGATCCTCTGTAATGAAACAATTTTTGTAACTTTCCCTACGAGCTCTTTTTTTTTTTTTATTAGGGAGCATAGTGGTGTTTGGTACATTTAATTTCCTTTGTCAGCCTGCTGAAATTGCTAGACAATTGAAATTTATTGACTGATGAAGTGATAAAATGATGAATAGAAGCATAAAACCTGAGAGACAGAAAGTGAGCTAGAGAAATAAAGTTGAGAAGAAGTGACTTTGTTTTTAATTGAAACATAAATTTGAGAAACTGGATTACGAGATTTCATTTCTACAAATGCTTATGAGGGTGAGTTTGAAGAGGGAAATGCTCTGAATCATTCTGGGCTGATATGGCCCACTCTGTAAAGCTGCATTTAAGTAATCTAAGGGAAGTAAAGACCCATTGGAGAGGACCACCTACAGTGCAGAGCAGAGAAATGGACAGTTCCAATATGCACTACTGCCAACACAATTTGCTTACATCATAAGCTCTCAGATGTAGAAAAATCTGTTAAAAGACTGAAATGGGATAGAAGAGTAGGGGAAAAAAAAAAAAGAGGAAGAAATCATCCTTCATTTTCCAATGAGACAGTATACTAATTAAAGGATCAGTACAGTGTCAGCCACATTTCCACAATGTTTACACAGGAAAAGCAAGACTTTCTAAGAGGTCTACGGACTATATTTTCCCTGATTTAACTGTGCAAACAGATTTTATCTAAAAGAATTTTCTAAATTATGATAGTTCTAGTAAAATAAATCACCTGACCTCAAATGGAAAGGGAAAACGATTTGTAGAAACTTGTTTTCTTTCAGGAAGTGTTTATCATTATAGCTTCAAAAATCAAAAGATGTGACTAACAATAAAAAGACATTAAAAAATGCAAAGGATTAAAGGTTCACTTCTTTTGCTTTCTGATACTTAAGACACAATCTTTTAAGTACTTTTTTCTACCACTGCAAATCACAGAATACCTTAGATAGAAATGAACATTATCTTTTCAAGTATTTACATGGATTAGGAGCCTTTTATTTCAAGAAGACAACAGCCTCAAAATTAAATTAATCACAAGTAACTTAAGAGAATAATTAAAAATACCAGATTTCCAAAAAAGGAAAAAACTGGATGAAGAAAAATCAAAGAGAAACAAAGTTGTATTAACAGTTACGAGTCTGTCAAGATCAAAATATCCTCAGTAAATCACAAGAGCTGCCAAAAATTTGATCAACTCATCCCTGAACTCCCAGATATGCTCACTTCTCACTTCATTTTGTCCGTAGAGTACTGTAAACAGCCCTAGATTAACTTGGAGATATTGCAGTCTATTGCACATCCATAATAGTCCTGAAGCAAAGGTGTGGCATTATTATCAGCCACTCAAAGCCTCCAGATCTAAAACCCAGAGTTGCCCCCAGGTCTTTTCAGAAAGCACAGTATAGTTAGCTAGTTTACATAGCATATTCAGCTTTTGTTGTGAACGGCAAATACAAAGTTTTCATGATACGAACTCACCAAATTTTGGAACATTTTCATTTTTTTGTTAATACTCATGGGAATATCCTGAGTTTTCCATGTGTATTTGTATTATATTTAAATTTCTGTTATGCGGAAACTTTAAAAGGTAAATACTATTCGTTGAAAACAGAATAAGATAGACTGGTATAAACTTGGTGGAATCATTATAACCATGTCATAAGAGGCTAAAAACAGCCTTGAAATATTCTGACAGAATTTAGTTATACACTAGCAATACTGCCATTAAATCAATGTAAAAACCAAACCAAACCAAACAGAAAACAAGTTTTCCCTGAAAAAATTGCCAGAAACAGCAAACCTGTAAAAATAGTGCCTTATTTTTACTGTTTGAAGGATTGCTTTAAGCTTGCATGTACTGACAAGAGTCTCTTACAAAAACTGAGTTGTTCATTAGATGACCAAGGCTACCCTTGCTCTCTGTACAGTCCCTAAAAGAGTACTGGGCCTTGACAGGATACCAATTGCCTTGTGCCATAATGCCACCATGCAAAATTTGAGGGGAAAATAGGAAGATCTTGATTTGGCAGTTAATTTTCTCGCTACTTCTTGCAGTTTTTTTCTAAGTTCATTGGCTATTTAGCAATGGCTATAAAGCAATTTAGGGCTTTTGAGAAAGGATTTCTCCCATCAGCTCTTTGTAGAGCTCCTAATTTTTGACCCATTTTTTTCAGCCAGAAGAGTATCCTGGAAAGCTGGAAACAGTTTATCCTTTGATCCAAACGGCGAAAAGTTTCAAACCTTATTGAGACAACTAATGCAACAATAGTGTAAGTATACTTGGTTTTTACAGTACAGACCGCAAAAGACTACTAGAAATGAGGGACAGCAGAGAAAAAGTAATATTTTCTGAAAGGCAACATAAGAATTTCATGTGCCTTTTATTTCTTGTGTTCCACATACTACACAGTTCAGAAGCTTTGACTATTGTTACTGTTGATTTATATTTAATAGCTAACCTTTCAATTAAATACTACAAACAATTTATTTTTAAAATGGATGAAAATCTGAGTCTTAAGGAGATAAATATTAGTGAAGTGTAAACAATCCTGATGCAACACCGATTTCAACTTCTCATTAATATCATCAGAGTAAAGCTATCATGAGAAATAGACATATGAGAATAATATTTTACAAGGCTGTAGATTTCTGTAGGAAAATAAAGTGCAACTAGAAACACAATCCAATATATGATGTTATTTTAAACATTTTTCTTCTTACTGTATATCAGCATGAAAATTTCCCAATTGTGATGAGGATGATGAGTTGCAACATTGTGTTTATGAAATGTCACTCATTTTATTTTAGTCACTTGTCCACTTTTTTCCCCTTTTACTTTTAATTTCATTTTTTTAGTTCTTCAACATTAAAAAGCATAATCTTCTAAAAATCTATTAATTAAATTACTGGTTCTGACTTCAGAGAATAATTCAGTTGAAGCAGTAAGTGGTCAAGATGTACTTTTCACGACAGCCAAAAAAATAACTGCAAATACTTTTTCTGAAAAAAGGCAGAATTCAATGATAGTGCAGCTATGAAATAGATACAGATATCTATCTGACCTGCATCTATCTGAGTGTACTCCAAACCTAGAAGTCTGGAGAAATGATTATGAAGACAGTTTTTTCTGTACTTCTGTTTAGGCTATCTTTTACCCATGAGGTCATGTCTGGAGGTTGTACAGTCCAGATCACAAGGTACAGTGTCACCTGAACACTGCTCTAATGTTTCCAAGCTGTGTATTTGTATGGTACAACTCACATTGGCATAAGCTTGGAATTTGTTCAGCGGTATCTACTGCTCCCCTAGGCATAGTTCAGGACAGTTTTGAATAGATTTGCTGAATAAAATATCACTTCTTATTCTTTATCAAGGAGAAAACTGCCACTAAACTGATAGCGTCTCAGCTTAGCACCTCATCTTGATTCATAAATTTAGTTTTTACCAGAGTGTCATTTTTCCTGCATAGTTTTTAAGATCTTTGCTTGTAAAGATAAAAGCTATGGCAACATACAGAAAAAAAGAAACAAAACTGTTAATGCTCTTCTCCCTCTCTTGTGGCACATCCATTAAACTGACTTTTGGTAATATTTTAACGTGTCCTTACCACATTACCTTATGTTAGGTCAATTGGTTTCTACAGGTTGTTTTAAGGAATGAGATGGATTGTTTAAACAGGAGTCTTAAAGATGAAAGAGAATGCTCAGTATCTAATAATATAAGAAATATTATGGTAAAATAGACAAGCAATCAGCCCTGAAATTCATATACCTAATAACCTTTTAATATAATAATTTACATATATGCCCTAATCTCTGTTAACCTAATTACTTACATTTTTTTTCATTGCTCTCACAGTGGTTATATGCTATTTAGTGTAGCGAGTCTTCTTGCTATCACAGTGTAAGGAAACAGCTCAGCCTCCTTTTGTCAAAAAGATATTTTCTGTAAAGAAAACAATTTACTGCACAAAATAAAGAGCTGCTCAGAACTAAAATTGCAATGGTAATTTGCATTTGTGATTATGAAATAGATTTTTTCGGAATGGAGGGAGTAGTGAGATAGAACTTGCAATTGAAAAAAGCCTGAAAACTGTCATTAAAAAAACCCAATTTCAGTAGACTTACCTGTTTAACGCTTTTAAAAGTCCAACACTTCCTCTTTACCCCACAAATCTTTTAGCCACTGGGTGAAGACAAAATACAGCACTTGATCATAATAATCCCAGCCTCTCATGGACAACAGCATCTCTCATGGCACCACAGTCAGAATCCTTGAAATGGACCTGGAAAACACAGATATTCTTACATGTTTATTGACATATACTCAACCATGTCTTAGTATAAGGAAACATGAGCACTTAGTCAATGACTACATTATAAAGGAGTATAAAGCCATAAATATCACTTGGTAAAGATGGAGACTGAGAACCTCATGTTCCAGACAACATGTTTAAACTGAGTATATGCAATTCTGTTGCACTTATTGATCCATTAAAACTCTCAGGAATAAGATATAATATTTATATTTTTTAAAGAAATTGCAGATTTTCAGACATAGTCTTTTCTCATTTGAATTCCAAAATTAATTAATTAATTAATCTTCTGAAGCAACAAGAATCTAATCTGAGAAAGGTCATGGAAGGGTATCAGTACAATTATAGTTTTCCATGAGAGCTTTGCTGAGAGCTACCATTTTGTTCAGTATCTTTAATGGAAAATTGTAACATGCAACTGGATGATGCAATGCAAACACATACCAATAGAAAGCTCTTCTCTTTACTAAGCAAGACAAGTAAAGGTGGTGTATTGAAAAATGGTTTTAATACTTATCTAGCACTCTGCTTCTGTATAGTTGCAACATTTCTTGAAAAAAATTTGCTAACATTTACAAGTACATGTCAGTAATTCACAGAGTCACAGAATCACTTCTACTTAAGGAACTAATGAGCAATGCTCCCTGGAAAAATGCTTTTGAAGTCACTGGGGTGAGTCAGTACTGGTCACTTTTTAAGCACCGCCTTCTAAAGGCACAGTAAAAGACAATTCTGAAATGTCAGAAGTCAAGCAAGCAGAACAAAAGGCCAGCCTGGATGACAGGGATGTTCTTTTGGAAATAAGGCAAAAAAAGGAAGGTGTATGTAGGAGCCACATCAGGTGATGCGGGAGGAATACAGAAATTCTGCTTACCACCATAGGGAGAAAATTCATTAAAAAAATAGTTATAGAGCTCCCTGATTTCATTGCAAAGCTTCTCTTGATGATTTTTGAATGGTCTTGGGAATCTGGAGAGATCCCAGCTGACAGGAAGCTGAGGAACATTGTTCTAATCTTTAAAAAGGGTGAAAAGAATGAGCCTGGAAAAAACAGTCCTGTCCTCACTTCACTGCCTGATAAGGTTATAGAGAAGATTATTCTGGGAGATATTGAAAAACAACTGAATGACACCTGAATGACAACACAGACACCAGCATGGCTTTTTTAGGGGAAAGACCTGCTTGTCAAACCTTTTTTCTTTTTATGACAGGGTAATCCACCTAGTTGATCAAGAGAAGCCAGTTGATGTAATCTTTTTGGATTTCAGTAAAGCTTTTGATACTGTGTCTCACAGAAACCTTCTGGACAAAATGTCCAGTAGACACCTGGATAAACATGCCAGGAGGCGGGTGAGCCATCACAGGTCTGTGTGTCTTGCTCCCTGGTCAGGCACAAAGGATTACAGTGAAGGGGGTGACATCAGGCTGAGGAACTGTCACTGGTGGCCTTCCACAGGGCTCCATCCTCAGCCCTATGCTCTTCAACATCTTCATTTAGCTGCGTGGACACAGGATTGGAAGGGATACTAAGTTTGCAGTTGATACTAAAGTGGGAGAGGCTGCTGACTCTCTAAGGCAGAGAGACCCTACAGAGTGACCTGGACAAATAAGAGGGCTGGGCAGTCATCAACAATACGAAGTTCAACAAGGGCAAGCCCCAGATTCTGCATGTGGGACAGGGCAATCATGGATGTATGTACACACTGGGGAATGAGGTCCTGGAAAGCAGTGCCATGGAAAGGGACCTGGGGGTCCTGGTCAATGGCAAGTTGAGAAGAAGAAGAACTCAAGAACATGAGCCAGCAGTGTTCTGGCAGCCAGGAGGGCCATCCGTGTCGTGGGGTGCATCAGGCACAGCATCACCAGCCAGGCAAGGGAGGGGATTGTCCCACTCTGCTCTGCACTGGGGCAGCCTCACCTTGAGTCCTGGGCGCAGTTTTGGGTGCCACAGTGTAAGAAAGACATAAAGACACTAGAGAATGTCCAAAGGAGGGCAACGAAGAGTGAAGGGCCAGGAGGGGAAGCCATATGAGAAGTGGCTGGGGTCACTTTATCTGTTCAGCCTGAAAAAGAGGGGACTGAGGGGAGATCTCATTGCAGTTACAAGTTCCTTGTGAGGGGAAGAGGAGGGCCAGGCACTGATCTCTGTACTGACAGTGACAGGACCAAAGGGAGTGGCCTTAAGCTGAGTCAGGGCAGGTTTAGATTGGATATCAGAAGAAGGTTCTTCAGCCAAAGGGAGGTTGGGCACTGGAACTGGCTCCTCAGGGAAGTGGTCACAGCACCAAGCCTGACAGAGTTCAAAAAGCATTTGGACAATGGTCTCAGGCACATGGTGTTATTCTGGGGATGTCCTGTGCAGGGCCAGAAGTTGGATTTTGACAATCCTTGTGGGTCCGTTCCAACTTGTTGTATTCTGTGATTTTTCGATTTATCTTGGAAGAGACCTCCAAGATCATTGAGTTCAACCTTTGACTGATCTAGACCATAACACCAAGTGCCATGTCCAGTCATTCCTAGAATACCTGCAGGGATGGTGGCTCCACCACTGCCCCGGGCAGTCAGTTCCCATGCTTACCAACCCCTTCCATGACATCCAACCCGAACCTTACCTGGTGCAATTCAAGGCTATGTCCTCTTTTCCTGTCACTGGTTTCCTGGGAGAAGAGGCCAAGCCCTATCTTTCCACAATCTCCTTTCACGTACTTGTAGAGAATTATAAGGTCTCTCCTGAGCTTTCACTTCTCCAGGGTAAGCAAGCCCTACTCTCTGAGTCACTTCTCATCTGACTTACAATTCAAGTGGACATTTCTGTTACATTCTAGCTGTTTTTTTCAGAATTTAAACTACAGTGCACCTACCTCTTTAATTAAAAGGATGAATAATTTAGATGAGATGAGTTTACTTAATAAAGCTATTTTACCATCTGTTCTCTGTCACTGAAATGTTTAGACCAATGCACAGATACCATGGAGAATACCAAACAGCACTCAGATAATGGTAAGTTCATCCAGTAGATGCATTGATCTATGCTTTCCTTAAGAGTCCCAATTTGATATTTCAGTCCCTGATGAAATTTAAAGAGCACTGCTGATAAACATCTCAAAAATGTTTTATGCTCCCCTTCCACAAGTGTTTCATATGGATTTTAACAGAGAGCAGGAAAACATATGCACAGAGGTGTTAGTTCCATACATATGTATGTAAGATAAAAAGAAAACATTCTATCCACTTTGAGAAATACCTGAAAGAAAACAGTAAGATTAGTTTTGCAAAGTATTTCAGAAGTTAACAGATAGTATGACTTCTAAAAAAATTAAGCTTTTTAGCCTGCAACAACTGAAGTAAAATGAGTGGATCAAAAGAGAAACTGTTGTTCAGCCTTCATCAGTCATTAGCATATGTTCTAAAAGTTGCACAAACAGAAAACATTTCTGAAAAAGGGACAAGATTGCACTTTGCCCAGTTTGGAAGTGAGAGTTCAGTGCATCTGAAACATGATGCATTACCATGAAAAACAAAGTTTCCAAGCATAAAAAATTTATCATCCATGACTTCAAATGGAAGAGTAACCATAGCCATACTTTTAGGAATGCACTGGACAAAATGACCAGGAATTACAGCCTTATCTTTTGTCATACACCAGGTGAGATGAATGCAGGAAAAGTTAAAGATTAGTGGAACATTGAAAATCAAGTGAATATGTTGCATTGAGATGCTGATGGATTATTTTAATCTAATCCGCTGCAGACAAATCAGTCACTGATTGATGCCTGGGTCTCCATGATCAAACATAGAACTGAGTTTTACTGAAACTGAGGAAGGAACACACTAATATATATCAGAATAACTGTATTATGAAAATACTTTCATGGGAAAGGATGCTTTTTCTTTGTGATTTTCATGGTAACACCTCTGGTGGAGCAGAAAGAAATTTTTCTCCAGAAGTATAGTATCATAGACACATAAAGAGTATCTTCCAGAAATGCACTGGAAAATTTTATTAAATTGTTGTCATAAAATTCTCAGAATATGTTGGACTGTGTACGGTCAAAGTTAATACTCCAAATATTTATCTAAAATTGTGTGATATTTTTGCATCTTACAGTGAAAGAAATTAACTAAGATTTCAGATTTGGATGCATCAGGATCCTATGCCCGACTTTGAGCTTTAATGTAAGTGACAAAGTCAGAAGGTTATATAATTGAGGGATAAATCAGCTGGATAAAGACTGAGATCTCCAGAAATTAGAATTTGATAATAGCATAGACACGGGGTATTCCTGAGTTAGAAAAAGGGAATCTGGGATGAAATGGTCAACATGAGAGCTGACACCTGACCGTAACCATTTACATCTCTGAAGTGACAGACAGCATGGAGAATAGAAATTTTCAGTTGCCTTGAAGGTGCAAAATAAAGCTTAAAACTAACAATCAATTAGATAAAAGAATGCAAAAGCAGGCACACAGGATAAACAGATAAACAGTGGATAAGCAGTTAATGAGGAACATAAATGTTTTTTGTGGCAAAATTATACAACAAGAAACAACAGTCCATGCCCTAATAAAAGTTCAAGGCAGGGTCACTCACAGTTTTGGGGGCTCTCAGTGAATACAACCACCACAAACTCCTTTAGACGACCCTCTAAGACCACAAAAGGAGTTCCAATAACGGGATGAGGCATGTAAGTTAGTACTAGGAAAAGTGATGTTTATCTATTAGCTAGGAAGTATGTTGTAATGAATGTTTATGATCCTGATGGTATAAATACCCTCTTGCAAATTTTCATGACACACATTTGAGTAGAGCAAAATCCTCTAAAGGTGTCCAGAGTGCTGGCTTTCTAATACCTCAAATTCTGTTAGAAAGTTTATTCTCCGGCCAATTTTTGTGTCAAAAGAAAAAGAAAACTGCTTAAAATTAGAACAATCTAGAGTAGAAAAAGTAGATAGGAACAGTACTTAACCCAGTGAGGGTCGGTACTTGTCTCTAAATACTAACAGATGGAGCAACAGGCAAAATTCCCACTAGTATGCAAACCCAAACCCACACACCTGTGCTAACAAATGGATATCACCTGTTAGTTCAGGATACTACAAAGGAAGATTCCTCCTACAGAAAGCTTCAAAGCTATCTTTCACTGGATTAGAGGCTGAAACAAGGGAAAAGAAAGACAAAGAATATGGAGTAGACTGTATGCAAGGCAAGCAATGGCTGAGAGGTATCAACAGATTTCAAGGATGAAAAGTCAAATATGTGGCCACAGGTAGCCTTGCAAGATCTTCTATAAGTAATTAAGCTCTGAAGACAGAGGAGAAAAAAACAATAGTGACAAGAAAGGTATGTTCGATCCCCATTTGTTCTGGAAACAGTATTGCTAACAGGGATATTTTTGCTCCTGCTGAGCAATGCTGCAACAGATGCAAGGCCTTTGTTGCTCCTCACCTATGCTACCAGTGAGGAGGTTCAGGGGTGCACAGAGAGTTGGGAGGTGACACAGCTGAGACAGCTGACCCCAAATGACCCAAGGGATATCCCATACCACATGGCATCAGACTCAGCATATAAAGTTGAAGGAAAAAAAAGTAAGATGAGGAGACATTTGGAGTGATGGCATTTGTCTGCCCAATTCTACATTAGGCATGATGGAGCCTTGCTTTCCTGGAGGTGGCTGAACAGCTGCCTGTGGATGGGAAGTGAATGATGTCCTTATTTTCTTTGCTTTACCTATTGAACTGTCTTTATCTTAATCCACAAAACTTTACTCACTTTTACGCTTCTGGAGGGAATGAAGGAGTGGCCATCTGGGACTTAGTTGCCAGCCAGGGTTAAACCACAATATCTGACAGTTATGTTTCATAGGTCAGATCCACCATAAAAATCAATGGAGAAAGAAGATACCAACACAAAATCTAAATAAGGAATAAATGGGAAGGAATAAATGAGGAGCTGAGATCTGTTAAGAAATCCCCAGGAAGAAATATTGAGTGACAAAGAGAAACAATATGATAAGAATTCAACAGGATTTATATGAATTAATTAAAAATCAACACAAAGTGGGGAAGCAGGGAAACAAAAGAGCAAACTATCTGTGATTGCACTTGTGTGTATAGAGTCTGGTATTTCTAGAAAAAACAACTCACTTAGCAATGGACTCAAATTTTGTGCACATATCCCAGGTGCTGAGAAATAGGTTATAACTTGACTACTCAATAAGTTATAATTTTTCAGAAAAGAAAAGGCTCAACACTGATAATATCCACTGCTTGCCAGCAATTTTTGACTCAGAATCCATGGCAGAGCTTTATATCAAGAGAGCTCATAAATGAAATTTAGATCATTGTGAACTGTAAAAGTGAAAAAAATTATCATTTAGGAATTAATTATCTTGTCCTCTTCTGAAGAGTTCTTTTAGCAGACCCTCTTGTGTTCACTGTCACTTTTTTCCTTACTGTTTTGGGGAAAAGATGATTGATTTTCAAGAATTATCTCTGCCAGGCTTAGAGGTGTTCCACCATCACATACAGAAGTTTAGAAGAGTTCACCTTCAGTAATTTGAAGATGGTACAACACAGGAAGGAGTAGTTGATACATCAGATGGATCTACTGCCATTTAGAGGTCATCAACAGGCTGGAGTAATGTATCAAGGGGAACTTTATGCAGTTCAGTAAAGGGAAATGCGAACCCCTGTATTTGGGGAGGAATGACACTTCCAACAGAAGTGCATGGTGGGAGTTGACTGGCTGGAAACCAGATCTGCAAAGAACCTGGGGTTCCTGGGAAACAAGCTGACCATACTCCAGCATGTTACCATTGCAGAAAACAGGGCCTGCATTAGCAGAAGTGTTGCTTGCAGATCAAGGCATATGGTCCTTCCCCTCTACTCACAGCTGGTGAGAAAGACTGAGAGGGCTGTGCACAGGTCTGCCCTCTCCAAAACAAACAACATGAATATTGTGGTACACAGGACAGAGAGCACTCTGGACCTGATTAGCATAAGAGATTTGATAATCAGGATGCCTTGGCAAGAGCAAATAGAACTTTGAGGATTAAATCAAGATTAGCTGAAGATTAAATCAAGACTTGCCAGAAAAGAAAATTACATCAACTTCTGCAAGCAAGAGATACTGTAAAATGCATAAGTTTGTTTATGTGACGATTAACCCAATCATTGCAGTGAAAAATTACTAGCCTTCCTAGAATAGTATATAAACATGTGTAGTCCACAATAAAGGTAGATTCTGACCACAACCCAGTCAGTCTTTCCATCTCTCTTCATTGCCAATATATGAACACATTACAGCAGCTTCAGCACAGGGCCACAAAGGTAATGGACCAGAGCTTGTCTCATGTGAGGAGTGGCTGACAGTGCCTGGGACTCTCCAGCATGGAGAAAAAGGGTTTGAGGGATTATTAACAAAGTGTATAAATACATATCTGGAGCAACTGAAGAAGATGAAGTTAAACTCTTTGCAGTAGTGCCAAGTGGCAAGGCGAGAGACAACCGCAAACTGAAATAAATGAAATTCTGTCTGAACGTACAAATGTAATTCCTACTGTGATGTTGTTTGAACACTGGGGTAGGTTCCCAAAGAGATTGTGACGTTGTCATCCTTGGAGATACTCAAAATCTGACTGTACACAATCCTAAATTATCTAGCTGATTCTGCTTTGAGCAAGAGCACTGAACTAGACTACCTCCAGAGATGCCTGCCACTCTGATCCATTCCATGATTCCATTAAGTCCTAGAAAATGGTTGAAAGACTGAAAATCATCAACAGCTTTTGTTTACTTCACAGTACTTTGGGATGTATCAGTGTAAATTCTGTTACAATTACTATTCTTTTACAAAAGTAAAAAAATAGTTTATTTTGTCTTTGCTAAGACAGTGGGTTTAGTGCAAGAATCTTAGCTGTGACTTTTGAAGTCACAGATATTCATCAACACTGGCATTTAAGTAAAGAATCTGTACAAGAAGGACATGCCACTATATCTAACCCCCCAGAACCCCATTTAAGTAGACAGGTTTACTATTTAACATCAATTTCATTCTCTAATTGTTCACATCTACCATTACTGCAGTCCAATTTTTGAAAATGAACTGAAGTAACACTGGAGAGACAGTAAGGGTAAAGTCTGGAGAACACTTTTTAAAGGAGAATCCCACAGAGCAAACACATAGTAGTGTACTACTTAGTAGGGGCTAGCAAAATCAAACAAGCAAGGTATACAAAATAAGCCTACACATTCTGTTGCAATTCCACTATCGTGAAAACAAAATAAATGAAGTGGCTACATTTTGTACTTTCTTTGTTCAGGGATGTTTTATTGAAGCATAATCCAATTTCTGTATACGAGAGGCTTCATGCTATTACTGGTGAAAGCACTCTGCTATTTCTTTACACTTAGGGAGCTTAGACTCTGTGATGGCCTGAAATTCCTCTCAGGTTTGAGAATTACACTGCTAATTGCAGTATTAGCATTTTGCTAGTATTGCTTAGCAATTTCATGACTATGCCTAGGTCTCAAAGAATAAAGAAATAAGAAATGTGGAGACCTGCTCTTTGGCTCATTCTATATAAACTCTGGGGAGATATGCATCTCTCTATTGTTATAACATAACTTTTTAATAGTGCTAATGGAAAAAGAGGGTACCATAACAGGAATTTCATGCTATATCTTACAGTATAAATTGTTTGGACTGTTAATTGACCCAAGGGTTTAACATTTAAACCAAGGGTGCAGACAAAGGATGGGGAAAAAGAGCTGGCTGAGAGAAAAGAACATGGATGCAATGTAATATCAGTTCTGAAGACTTGTTTTAAACTCTGGTTCTGAATTTCCAGACCTTTCAGTGGGTTTGTGACAGAGTGATTTCTGAGGTAGGATCGAAACAAAAAAAAAAAGAAGAAAGTTTAAAGGTGCTTGGAACAAAGCATGGGAACTTTCAGAATAGAAAGTATTGTGATGGTACCATCACAGTCTCTTGTTACAGGTTCCCTTCCCTTCCCTTCCCTTCCCTTCCCTTCCCTTCCCTAACCCTAACCCTAACCCTAACCCTAACCCTAACCCTAACCCTAACCCTAACCCTAACCCTAACCCNTTTCCTTTCCCTTTTTAAAATTTTTTTTCTCTTTTCTTTTTTAAATTTTTTTTCCCCACAGTGTTGCATCTACCACCTTATTTTATAAAAAATGGAAAGATGTGATTCTCAAATAATGAGTTACAGGAACATGACCTTTGATACACAATCGATAAAAATGAAGGCTCAGTAACAAAAAGTTTAATGTAATCATGCAGAGATTGCATTTTTCTTTGTTTCTCAGATTTTGTGATTTATGAATGTAAGTCACAAAACAGAACAAAAGTTATCAGTCCATAACTTTTTTA
>WEKY01030192.1:0-25346 GCA_013390045.1 Picathartes gymnocephalus
ATCTCATGGTCTCTAGGGATTCAGCAGCTCCTAGGACATCCACACCGTGCAAGGCTGCAAGAGGGGTTTTGAGGGGGTGCTGAAGTCACATGGCCAAGAACTGTGTATGCTTCTTCTCCCAGGTGCTCCTTAAGGGTTTTGACACTATCTTTAGCTGAGGAGAGAAGGGACATTTCTGAGGCATAACTGCATATTCTTCCTAAATAGGGATTATGGCTGAAAGGGACTTGCCTGCTCTAGAAAACCCAAAGTGTCGTTTACATGGGTGTCTTCTCTTTCGGGGTCTGATTTGTTTATCTGTGAAGCACAATGAATGATGGGGCAAAATTACTGAAAATAATTTGTCTCTCTACATCATGTTGCATGTGATGAGAACCAGCTTTTCTGGTAAATGAAAATGTTATTAAAAACGCTATCTATCTTTTGCAACAGCTTTCAGTAAAAGTACTGAAATGTTGAGGCCCAAAAACAGCCTTCTATGCAGGTTTTCTGTGATATAAGGCAATATGAGAGGCACAGAAAGAAGTTAAAATTTTACGAGGATTATAGGGAAGATCTGTGGCAGACCTGGAAGGCTTTTGAAATTGCATCACTAGAGGCCTTATATTTCTGTGTCCCTACACTAATGAGGTGCAAATAAAGCTCCAAGATCCACTCCATTCAGTGGATCAGTCAGACACCAAGCAGGCTGGTGGCAATCAGTCGGCTACTGTGTCATTTAGTGATTAATGGATCCTTGTTTGTGAATGGGAACGTCCCTTGGCTCAGATTGCTTTAGGCTGCTGAGAGAACAGGAATGGAGAAGTCCATCCCCCTGTTTGCAATTAGTGTTTGTTATTAAATGCTGGCAGTGTGTTCTCTCCTCTCATGTATCTCATCTTTGTTTATGCACTGGATGTTGGCACAGGCTTCTGTGCTGTAATGTCTTGAATTAGCTGCTTTTGAAAGGGGTCCAAGGAGCAGTGTGCTCTGAGGAGGACAGGGGGGTGGGAGAGTGGCTTGACACCAAAAGAGCAGGAGCAATTTGAGGGAAGGATGAAAGTGGGTTTAGTTAAGTGGGAGGCTGGCGAGGAGCAAGCAGCAAGGAGTCCGTGCACGTCTCTGCTCTCATATGTGGTGCCAAACACTTTGATGGAAATAAGGAGCTGGATAGGAAGTGTAACCAATGGCAGGAAGGTGAGATAGCCTTGGAAATAGTTTGGTGGAAGGTGATTTTAGCAGACATAGTATCTTCAGGTAGATAGATGGTGCTTGAGTTAGTAAGCATGGGACCTAAGAGGAGGAGACTGCAATCACTGGAGATCACCATGGGGATAGAAATACATAGAGAAGTGATAATAGAACTCAAGCTGTCTGTGGAGGATGAGGAAGAGACTAAAAGCAAAGAAGAATGGAGAAAAAAAAATGCTGTAATCTTTGAACCCCCAGCTGATTTGAAGGGCACCAGTAGGTGTGTAGGACAAGAGAGTGTCATCAGCCCTCCGATTGCAAGACCAGACATATTCCAGTCTGTGGGGTTTACACAGCACCTAGGAGATTTAAGATGCAACATCTGGGCTAAATACTAAGTCAGGTGCAATGGCTGCAGCTCTCTGCCCCTCTGTGTGATGGTGCAGCAGTGTGTGGTACAACAAGCAGTCTGAGTTGGCTGTTTCCTAGGTCATGTCTTTCATCTGTTTGTGTGATGAGAAAAAATGTGCCAGGATCTACAAGGAGCAGGTATAGTTTGGTTATAAGAGCCCAGGACTTTGAGCTCTGTCTCCTGTAGCCCAGCTGCTCAGAATGGCTACAATAGGTTATTTTGAGATGAAAAGTAAACCCCAAGTGAGTTGATTTTTCTTTCTCTAGGAGCTAGATACCATCTCTGCCACTCCTCTCCTGCTTTCTTCAGTAGGGGAATGAAATGTTAAATAGGAATAAACAATTCATCTTGTTGGCGTGCTACTTGATTATAACACTTATCATGTTTCTTCGTGCAGTGGGAATAGACAGGGAAGGGTAGCATGAGGCCAGGTTTCCCTCCGTTGGATGCATTCACTCACTGTGTCAACCTGTGACCTGACTGGTCGCAGACTTGTTTGGTCCATCTGAGTCCCATTCCTAAAATACAGGTAGCTTTGGCAGTAGTTCCAGCTAGAGCCTTGATGTTCACTGGTCACCCAGAGTGGGACAAACAGCATTATCAGGTACTGTTTATTGATCACCAGGTGATCTGTGTGTAACTGCCCCTCTGTGTTTTGCTGTTTTGTCCTGTGATTATTTTGCTCTAGTCTCTGCAAACTTTGCTCCAGCGTATCTTCGACAGTGCAACCGACTGCTTCTACTTACTTCAGATATTTTGGATGCACAGCTCTGTTAATCCAGAGTTACTTCAGATATTTTGGGTGCACAGCTCTGTTAATACAGAGCTAATTTGTTGGAGCAAATTGAGGTCCAACACCATCACCAGAAGGATACCTTGCTCCAGTCAGTACTCACCTAGCCCACTTAGAGTGACCATCTTTATCTTTTCCCATCTCTTACTTAGTCTTTCCTGATCTTCCCATCCCTCTGATGCTGCTCTGCCACTGCTTCTCCCCCACAGCCCACATTCAGGTGTGGCTCTTTAAAAGCAATCTCTGTCAGTATTTGTCATTAATCTGTTTCCATTTTTATTTATAAAAGAAAGAGAGAGAGAGTGCGAACAGAACAGCAGCAGTAGCAGGGCAATTGCAGGTGAATAATGAAAGGATTCATCACAGCCATACCAGGATATATATATTTTTTGCAGCCAAGCGAGACGGATTCCCATCACAGCTCGGGGACTCGTTCCACACAACCACTCATCTTTCATGCTGGGGGGAAGGGAAAGGTGGAGACAGTATCATTATGGATGTAACGGGGCTCTGAAGTGTCTGGTCAAGGTTGCTGCTTCAGTCGCAAGGAATCTGCTTACAGGAATTTTCTTTTCAGCAGGTGTTATTGCCTGGTAAAATGGCCTTCTACAGCAGTCTGCCACTTGTGAAAGGGAAGCTTAGGGTTTGCTAAGGGAGATGCTTGCTAAGCATTTGAGTCACCAAGGAAGGACAGAATGTCCAAGTGAGGATTTCACAGGAGTGACAAACTTGTCTGAGACGGAATGAGGGACACTCTGGGCAATGCAGGTGTCATTCTTTTTCACATTTTTGTCACTTGAGCCCACTCTCAAGTTCTCTGTCATATCAACAAGCACATCAGCTTGCACTGNNNNTGTCATATCAACAAGCACCTCAGCTTGCCCTGCACCATCAACTTTACAAATCCATCTGTCCTGTTGAACACAAATGTCTTGTTCTTCTTGTTCCCTTTTAGTGGGTTAGGTAGATGAAAATTTGTTAGATGGGAGTGTTGAAGCATTCTGGGGTCTGGAAGGACTCTGTGAAGCCAGAAGGAAAAGAACTGCCATCTATAAAGGATGAAAAACCCCAACAACAACCAACCAACCAAACTGAAAAATCTACCCCACAAACAAACAATAAATGCCTGAAATATGTCTGATTGATTGAGGTGTGCATTCAAATCCAGAAAGGTCTCTGTTTTCTCCTATCTTCCAGGTCCAGGGTAGCAGAGTCAGTGCTTCAATGCTGTTTGACCTCTGTGTGCCTGGGTGCACACAGATGTAGTGGTCACATTCCTCCACAGCTGAAGAGATAGTTTGACTCTCCAGCCCTCTTGTGCGTGTAGTGAGGGAATCCAGGCAACACAATTACCATCTGAGGCAGAGATGAGCTGCGCTGAGTAATTCTCAGATGCAGAAGTGCAGTTACTGTCTGCCCCTGGGGCTTGGAGGGTCTGAGTTTAAGGAAAGAGCATAACATGTGACTATATTTTTCCATCTAGGAAAGCATAAAGCAGGTTGATTTAAAGGGCAGAATGGCCTTATTTTCAGGTGCTGAAAAAAAAAAAGAAAAAGGAGTGCTTCAGCCATGATAGGTCTCATTGTTATACAGTTGCAGAAGTTGATTCTTATACAGCCTGTGGTTAGTGGCTTCTTACTTTCTTCTTGAAGGAACCTTTTTTTTTTGTATCCCCATAGGATCAGATCCCTGAAAGTGGTTAAGAACCTGTTATTACTAATGGTCACCTCCTGACCTTGGCTGGATATAGGCAAGTGTTTGGACATTAGGGAAAACAAAAAAATTCATCAGCTTACTTGTGTTTACAAAACTGGGTTTCATGGGCAGGTGAGAATCTTGAGTAGTTCTGAAAATTCTATGCTCCTTCTGTTTTTCTTGGTGGCATTATGGATTATTAATGGAAAGCTTGCTTTGTCACAGCCTGTGAGATTGCCTTACTTCTAACTGGTGCTTTCCAGGTAGATATAAACTTGATGTGTAATAAATGTGTAGTAACGTGTTTGTGGAGGAGAAGGTTCTCTTCTGATTCCAACCAGTGGGTGGTTTATGAGATCTCATCTCTCCAGTCACCTTTGTCTCGGTGATACTCTCACTGAATTCTTTTGTTTCAAGTTTTCAGTGGCTCCATGCCGTGACTAACTTAGGACATTCATTATTTGGTCTCCATATCTATTCTGTCTAGACCCCTTCTCTTCCTCCAAACACTCCCAATCAAACCAGTAGCTTGTGACTGCATTCTTTTGAAGGTCCCAGTTTCTAGGGCTTCTTGCTGTGTACCCACTGATACAGGCAGTAGCACCATGGCACAAGGTGATGACCAATTCTCTGTCACAGGGTATCACTGAGATATTTTGCATTTAAATAACAAAGGTAGATTTTCTTTAGCCTTGAACAATCTGTAAAATATTGTACATAAGAAAATCATTGCTCTTGCTGAAGGCTTGTGATGCAGCAGCATACAGTTTTTCACTGGAGATGTCTCCTCCCAGACATGTAGGCTCTCCTCAATTGGAACTATTTAACACCCTATTAGTTTCTGATGTGTGCTTTAATATATTGGTGATCTCGATGTTCCCCGAGAGGCTTCGAATTATGAGGATATAACCAGGTGCAGGTTTGCATAACCTACTTTGAAATGCTTCACTCCATCTGATCCAAACGTAGGTTATTTTAGTGTGAGTGTGCTGAATAATCTGCACAGTGTCAAGTGAGTGGTAGATGAAGAGCTCTAAAGTCCTCCAACAAAGGTTGTATGAAGAAAACTGACCAGGTGGCTTTCTGGAGAACTAGTACTTCAAAGAATCTGAGGACCAAGGTTCCCTGAGCTACTGCTGTAGCCTGTGGGATCAATATAAACTCAATCTTTCCTCTCTTTCTGTAGTCCTATAGTCCCTAGAAGGGTTTGGTCAATATTGGAGTCCATCTGACCCTGAGGCTTTACAGCCTTTGAATAGGAGCATTTACTGTTCAGAGAACATACTGTCCAAGCAGAGAAGGATGGGGGTGTACACCACAAGTAGTTAAAGGTGAGGAAGGGCAGGATGATACACGATCTGTTATGACATCAGTGTGAAATGAAAGTGCAAAAAGAGATACTGCTACACTGAATTGCTGAATTAATTGTCCTTCACCTTCAGGACCTGAGCCAGGGTATCTCAGGATGCTAGCTAAAGCACACTGAAAGAAAGAGATCTAGCTGGAGAACAGAGCCCACATTTTGGAGGTGTTAACAGAGAAATATGGTTTGGGTTGAAAGCCGATTAAGTTTTTGTTCCTTATATCTTAACCTATTGTGCACCTTCTTTGGGTTTTTTATTTTGAAAGCCAAACTGCCCTGCTGACTGTGTGCCTGCATTTCCTTCTCTGTATGCCCTACCACAGCAGTGGGAGGCAGCTAGGGAATGGTGTTTGCCTGTCCCAGACTTGCTCTCTTGTGTTCTTTCTTTCTGGTGAAGGAGCCACGAGAGGGAACCCAGGCTCAGTATAGATCCACCTCAGATTTGAGCCCTGAGTTGGGCAGATGCTTTGCTGGTGATGGTGGCATGGCATTAAGTGCTGTTCTGCTTTCTGCAGTCTCCATTATTTGTGTTTCAAAACTGCTTTCAATGAAAAGCTCCCTCTTTCTAAGGGCAATGCAAGAGGCCAAACTATTACCTGTGGGAATAGTGTTTTCTGGGCCCCTGCTATTGAGTGGTAGCTGTTCAGCAGTCTTCCCTAAACAGGTAAGTTGCCCCAGTTGTTGCTTACCCAGGGTTGCTCTCAGGTAACTCCTTCCTGTGTCTGATGGCGTGAATGCAAAGAGGATCTTCCCTTGCTGATTCCTGCAGCAGTGAGAATAACTGAGGAGTTGCAAGGATTTCAGCCAGTTTCTGCTGTATGTTTCTGGTTAAGGACCTAAAGGCAGTGCTGACATCAGGGGCATGGAGCTGTTGAATCTTACGTTGCTGGGGTCTGAAAAGTTGTAAAACGATGAAAAGGGCTGTTTCACCTGTTCTTGTCTGCAACAGCTATGGTGGCTGGTGGCTCAGCTTAACTAGGGCAGAGACTTTGGGTCCTATCTGAGGAAGCATTTGAACTCAAGAAGCCTTAAAAGGACTGAAAGTCTGGCAAATGGGCCAGGCCCTCCACTGTTTATGTTTTGTTCAAGAGCAGATATCCCAGGTGCAGAGATAGTTTTTTCAAACAAGTTACTAAGAAAACTCAGACAACTTTTCTAATAATTTTAAAGTGAATACACAACATCAAAGCAATATTAGCACCTCAATTCACAAAGTGAAAGAGAGATCAAAAGCTATTTGCTCCCAGTTGCTATTAATGGGAGTTACCCTCCTTCATTACCCCTTTCCTCTTGCAACTCTCTGGAGTAAAGAAGATGATTCAGTGGCGGGGTTCTGGATGTCTCATCAAAAACCAAGGCATTACTGGGACAGTGAGACTGGATCATCTGAGCACAAGACGAAGATCTACTTAAAGGTGTCTGATCTGTGTCCCTTTTGAAGATAGGTAGAGTTTCACCCTTTGTATTTGGAATTTTTCGGAGGTGCTGAATTTCCATTGAAATTGCAGGGAACACAGGTGTCTTCTGTAGGCTCAACTGTGTCTTAGCAAATACTCCAGCTCTCCTAAAGAAGGCTGTGCTCTTGCTGATCTGTGCCCAGAACCAGAGGCTGCAAGAAGCATGTGTAAACAAGGTGTCCCAATGTGTTGTCTGTCAGTCCCTGAATTTCTATGTTTGCCTCAGGAGAGTGGTGAGGAGAAGCTGCGCTGCTCAGTTTGACCTTGCTTTTTATTTTTTTCCCTGTTTTTGATTGGTTTGTGTGTGTGTGTGTTTGTTTGTGGTTTTTGTTTATTTTTCTCTTTGAACGTACCTCTAATTGATCTTGAAAAGAAGGGGCAGTTGAAGAAGACGTTAAGGTGAAATGAAGCCATAACTGTGACTGGAGACTTTTATTAAGTGTGGCAAAATTCCCTGGGCTGTGTATAAATTGTTTATTGATTTTGGTATGGCTGGGTGCTCTGGAGTAATCGCCCGCAGAACCACTAGGGAGCGAGCAGAGAGGAGAGGGCTTTGCCAGGTCTCTGCTGATCCCTGCCCCTGTCTGCTCTTCCTCCTGCCTGTGCTGGTGGTCTCCTCTTTAACCTGTAAATGAGCAGCCCCAGCTGGATGACTCCAGTGGCCAACTCCTGCAGCCCAGAGTGGGGCTCTGCCCTGCTGTTCCAGAGATGGCAAGTGAAAGAATATAGTAAGGGAAGAGATAGCTTTGGAGCACATATCATACAAGTAATGGTATTGCTGAGACTTAAACTGCCCTTTGGCTCTTCCACCTGTTGGTTGTTACAGAGAGTAACCTTTCTGTGACAGTCAGCAAGGTTACTCATCTCTGAGCCTGCCTAACCATGGGGCAGGTCAATTTTGTGACAGGGCAGAGATGAACATGTTCATGTTTCTCAATAATGTCTGTGCTGTGAAGGTTTGCCTCAGTATCCCCTGCTTGCTCTCACATGCCCTTCTCCTCTGCCAAAACTGCAGGGTGCTGTGTGCAGTGAGCCAGCCTGCCTCCCCTGTGCCTGTCTGTAAGCCCAGGAAAACTTCAGCCCCTCCTGATCTTTCCTTTGCTTTTTGTTACAACATTAGGGTGGTTTTACTGCTTTATTTCAGTAA
Source organism: Picathartes gymnocephalus (assembly GCA_013390045.1). Classification (NCBI taxonomy): domain Eukaryota; kingdom Metazoa; phylum Chordata; class Aves; order Passeriformes; family Picathartidae; genus Picathartes; species Picathartes gymnocephalus. The sequence continues at coordinate 8,038 of WEKY01030192.1, forward strand.
ACTACTTTATACAGAGATTTTTCTCATCCCATATGGGGAGCTGTCCTGGCAGAACTAGAGTTTCTGTTTTGTTCACTTCCCGTGGAGATGCTGCACACTTTCCATGTTACTTTTATACAAGGGCAATGAGTTCCTTAATTTTTTCTTATCCAGAGTGCTATGACTAATGTATACTCCTAAAATATACTGTCCCTTCAGGTCCAAGGACAATATAGAAAAGGAAGCAATATTTTTTTGACGTTTGATTGGGAAAGTGAGTGAATTTTCTGACACCAGTTGCAGAGTTGATACCCCCTCTTTTTCTAAAGGTGAAGTGCTGGTAGTTATGGGAGGTTTTATTCTCTGTCTCTGTCATTCAGAGTCCATATTTTTATCACCTGGTAGCATAGATTGGTTTAGTTTCCTTTCTTCTATGGAGGACTTCCGAGGCCTGTAGTAGTGTGGCCATTAAGTCAGTGATACTCAGATGTAAATCTCTCTGTGGAGAGAAAAAGAGGACTTGTCCACCTGTTTCAGTCTGCTGAGCTTTAGTGCAAGTGTCAGAAATTCTGTTTTTAGAAGATGCAGTAACAAACTCCGTTCCTTTCTTAATCATCTAATCTATACATTAGAGTGGGAATATGAAGCCAGAGTAAAGGTAAGATACTCTTTTGCATCACAGGGCAAAATTTTCAGGAGATCATGTAGATTTGATAAAGAAATGTTTTTTGCTTTGCATGCACATAATGTTTCTTTAATGAGAAGGAATGGTAAATGCATATTAGTTTAAAATTTCATTTTCTGGAGGGCATAATGTTAATATGAGGCAAAATATATCTACAGTGTTGGCAATTTAACTCCAAGGTTTTGAAATGGGATCAAATAATCTAAATAAAAACTTGCATCTACCTAGAGAGTTCTCTGACAAAATGCCACGTGAACATTTGTGCTAGGAACAGCAGTAACTGCTTCAACTCTGATATATGCATATATATTTTTTCTTTTTTTACCCCTGTAATAAAGGTCAAAATTTTAACTTACTGTCGAATAAGGACAGTGAATTATGCTGATGTTGGTCAGTACACTTTGGCTAGGAGATGTGAATGCTGTAACAGCATCTGCATTAATCTGCACTGGTACTTCAAAGCATTTACTGTGTATGTACATCACGTAAACTTCTGTAATGCTTAGTTGCTTGAATGAACTAAGATGACTGATTTATTCCCTCTCACAGAAAAAAAAAATTCTCCTAGTTAAAGCTGCAAAACTTTTTGCCATAGCTTGAGTTGCCTGACTACAAGGTCTTGCTCACAACTGCTGTAGATTTCTGATTCTGTTGCTTGTCTTGGAGATTTTTGAACCCCCACCGTTGGGAAGAACGGCCTGGCTTTAAATTCCTCAGTCTTGCACTTCAGACTGAAGGAGTTATTTTTAACCTGTCTTGACCTCTGCCTGAGCAAGAATAAAATAGGGATTGGGCAGAATATGACACAAATCAATAGGTTATCCCAACAGATATGATCTTTGGCACCGTTTTGCCTTGGACACTTGCTGCAGTAACAAAGATAAATGGTGATTTGTTAACACTGTGATCTAGGGACTGGGTGGCTCAGTGGATCGTGTGGTGGCCTCTGACCTCTGGGTCTCCAAGCTCTGAACATCAAGATGAAATCTCATTCTGATAGTAGGAAGGGTAAAAAGGTCCACAAGGGTTGGATGATTTTGGTTCAGTGCTGATCCCTGTGCTCCAAAAAACATTCCAACAAGGATTGAATAGACAATACCTCCTAACAAAAGAGAGTATGGGGAAATAGGAACTGTTGCAATAGAGAGCTAGTGATCAGTTACTGCAGGCTAAGACTTTCAGTGCTTTTATGGATACTAGAGCACCCAGAGCTACTTTGTTTCTTTGCCTACCTATCAAAGAGGACTTGCATCGCAGACAATTTGTGGTGGCTCCAAGGAAAAATGAAATTTATTTAATGAAACAGCTTTCATTTCATTTTCTGGGACAGTATCTTCATGTCCTTTGATTACTGAAAGATAGTGATGAGGGGTGTTTTGGGGAGCTTAAGTATTGGAAACTGCAGATACAGTTGTGATCCAGTCATGTCTCTACTAACCTTGTGTGATCTGTTCCATATCTCTAGAGTCCTGTTGCAGGTCCTCTGTAGACAGCTGACTTTTGATATGTTCTGGGATGCACACAGTTTGTCTTGTTTCACCAGTCCAAGACAGTGTATTCTCATCAGATGAAATAGGTTCCTGCAACAGAATTTCTTCCAGGACATGTGTAAGGATTGGTAAGCAGTGTTTGAAGACAATTCCAAGTTGTAACTTACCTCATGTAAACTGGTGTAAGCCACGGTGAGTTTTTTTCTCCCTTGGCTGGTGTATAATTCCCCCATTCCTCTGCCATTAGGAGGCATTATGGCAGTATTTCATTCTGAAATGAATCCATCAACATCAGCTTTTTGGCTCTGTATCTCTTTACAGTTCTTTCTACAAGACTGGCACGGTGCTCTCAGGTGCTTTACCATGGTAAGCACATTCTCTCTGTCTGGACTAGTCAAGGGGACAAAAAGCTTGCAGCTATGGGGGACAAGGGCTCTGGCAACTGCCTCATTGTTATATGCAAGATAGTAGTAGTGCTTTTAATCTTTCCTATGTTGTAGATCCTAGGGTTACATGAGAGCTCATACTGTGCTTGGGAGCCACAAATTTGTCTCTGTGATAGTCCCCTGCAGCATGTCTCCCTCCAAATTTGTATTTTGCATAGGGCTGTGCAGTGCTGGGTTATAGAGAATGATGTGAGTCTTGTCATTGAGAGCAGCCTCTTTTCCATGTTTCAACTTGTCCCGTCCATCTGTAGGTTGTACCAATACCAACGTCTTGGAATTGCAATTGGTCAGTGCAGACTTCTGCTGGTGTCTGTGTGTAATGCCATCTTACCGTTGACAATTGCTCTTGAAACTCAAATAGGGAGCCTGTTTTTAATCCATGGAATACATATCCTATGGGTTGCTCACAGAACATATTCATTACTTGAGATGTCACAGAAGGAAGTTTGAGCCAGAGAATCTTGTCCTACATGTTCCTCTCCTCATGAGGTTCCTGAAAACTCAGCCCAGTGACTTCCTTGCCCCAGACCAAGGCACATTTTTGTATCCTGCCCAGGTGCCTGTTCTGTGTCACATTCCCCCAAGTCCATCATGACACTTGTTTCTACAGAGACAGGGGCTGCAGCCTGCCCATAACCAGAGACCTCCAGCTCCATTCCTTTCCTTCCATGGGAACACAGATTTCCCTGCCATTCTTGCATGTCAGTCCTTTGATTGAAGGCTGTGTTCCTCTCTCCTGGAGCCCAGCCCAGAGCTTGTCGTGGCTCCAGGATGTGCAGAGCAAAGTGCACTGGGCAGACTGAGTGAAAGCAGCACGTCCAGCTTGCTTTCCCCCTGCAGCCAGCATACCACTGTCATCAGACTGCCACTACTGCCTTCCTATGTACAGAGGACACTTGGGGCTGAGCTTGGTGCATGTACTGAACAGGGACAGTAAAGTGGTTTCTGGGCTGGAAATATGTTAGTACCTGCACAGTGCATGTGAAATGACACCTAAACTGGCCATGGCTGTAGCCCTGCTATAGATGTCCAGGTATGCTGCATTAGCACAGCTGTCTTTGCCTACCAGGCCTGCATTCATGTTTAAAAAAACAGTGGGGGGGAAAAAAAATACAAAAAAACAAACCACAAAAAAAAAAAGGAAAGAACTAGAGAGAGAGGCTAGCAGCCTAGCAAGACCTACTTTTCACTATATTTTTAGCCTCTGATTTTATTTTTCCCAGTATAATTCTGGATTAACTGTTTCATTGTTTGTTCAGGTTGAGATCAAGATCTAGAATTTTCTGCCAACATCCCTTTAGTCCTTTTCAAACTACAGGATTTTCCCTATCATTACTTCAGTCATGTTTCATGTTGGGTTGTTTTTTTCTTTTTAAAAAGGTGTTAAGTGACATCACTGGTGAGTTCTTTGGAGTTCTTTGAGTTGTTCGAATTGAAAATTTTTACTTTTGAAAGGTATTTCCTCAGGTCTTAAATATAAAACCCAAAGGATTTCCTTCATCATAAGATATATGGCATGAGCCATCTTGTATTCTTTTAGAGAGAATTAGTAGCTAGAGATTTCTGCCATCTCTCCAACTATCTAGGCCTAGACAAAGATATTCTTTCTACCACAATATCTAGTTTTATAAGGAGACAGCTTTATGTGTGTGTTGCTGGGAAATAACAGTTTTTTAAAGATGCAAAATAAGAAATAAACTGCTCAAACCTGTTTGTGATGCGGCTCTGCCCAAGGCCCAGTTTACTTTGCTCCCATGGAAATAGCTTTGCACATTTCTTGGTACAAATAGCCTTTTAGGGGTTTTCTTCTGAAGGATTTGTATTCTTATGGAGAGACATACTGGAGAAGTTGATACTTGTATAACATGCTGCATTCAGAACACTGCTTTTGCTGGCAGAGTGGTCAGTGGTACCTCTGATAAGGCACAAGCCATTCCCTCACTGGTACTAGAAAAAAATGGCTGTAGTTTGATGGGTTTGGGAGTGGCCAGGGTCAGGTCTTCATCTTGGAGCAGGGGTTTTTCTCTCTGGTCCTGGTGTATCTATTCATGGGTGCCATGAGAAGAGCTGCTGTCCAGAGGCAGTAATTGCAGAGCTGGCGGGAAGTAGCAGGCAGGTCATGTTGCTTCTACACCTGTTCCTACTCCAGAAATACCTCTGCAACAAATTAATGTCTTCTGCAATCTGTTTGTAGAATCATTGAATTACAAAATAATTCAGGTTAGAAGGGATTTCAGGAGGTTTCTGATACAGTCCCTTGCTTAAGGTGGGATCAACAGTGAATTCAAACTTGGTTGCTCAGGTCTTTATTGAGTTAGATCATGAAAGCCTACAAAAATGAAGGTTACACAGCCTGTCTGTGCAGCTCATTTCAATGCTTGGTTGACCTCATGCTGGAAAAGCTTTTTCTTCTGTCCAGTTTGAACCTCTATTGTTTCCATTTGTATCTGTTGTGTACTGCCAGTGCATGACCCACTGTAAAGAGCCTGTCCCCGTGTTCCCGATAAGGTGCTTACTGAAAGCCTGCTGTTAGGTCCCTCTAAAATGTTCTCTGGGCTCAAGAAAACTGGGTCCCTCAGTCTCTCATCACAGGGCAAATGCTCCAAACTGCTGATCCCCTCGCTTACCCTCCATTTACTTGCACCAGTTTATCAATCTTTCTCTTGGAACAGGGCATCTAATCTAGACAACATACTCTAGATAGAGTTTGACAAGTGCCAGGTGAAGTGGAATAACTATATCCCTTGAACCTGTGTGGCTACGGTCCCGTGAGTGCCATGCAGGGCACTGTTGGCCGTTTTTGCTGCTAGGGTGCACTGACGGCTCATACTCAGCTTAAGACCCATCAGGCCCCCAGGTTCTCTTCAGCAGAGCTGCTATCCAGGCAGGTAGACCCTAGTATGCACTGTCACAGTGGATTATTTCTTCCAAGGTATAGGACTTTGCATTTGTCCTTGCTGAATTTTGTAAGGTTCATATTAGCCCTGCAACCTCTCTAGGGCATTTCGGATGGCAGCCCTGCCTTAAGCATATCATCTGGTCTCCCCAGTTTGGTGTCAAGTGCAGGCTTGATCGCAGTGTGCTTTGTTGCATCCTCTAGGTCATGGATACAGATGTTAAACAGGACAGGTCCCCTGTATTTATCTTGTTACTGGCCTACAGGTAGGGTATAAACATGGCCCTCTGAGCTTCATCATCCAAGCTGTTTTTAACTCATCTGATAGTCCACTCATAATGGTTTACTATCAGTCTTGAGGCATTCTGGGAAACGGTGCTGAATGTTTTCCTGAAGTCAAGGTAAATGCCTTTCATGTCTCCCCCCTTGTCCACAAGTGCTATCATTTTATCATAGAAGAGAATCAGGTTGGTCAGGCATGATTTATTCTTGGAATATCCACACTGACTGTTCCTAATGACCTTCTTCTCCTTTGTGTGCCCAACATACATTCTAAGGGGACTAATTACACGATTTTTCCAAGGACACAGGTGAGGGTGATTGGCCCTAATTTATTGGCTTTTGGACCTCTTGAAAATGGATCAGAAGGAAGTTAACAGGTCAGAGAGGAACCCACAGTCTGTAAAGTCAGCTACTTTCAGCTGCTTTTTCCTTAGCCAGCTCACAGCTCACAGAGTTGCTGGTGGTGTGCATGGAGCAGGTAAGAGAGCTCTCTGGCTGCCTCAGGTTTGTTACCATGGGACATGACAAGCCAGGAAGGAAGGGCTAAATTGCAGGTTGGAGCATGTGGTGGGTCTTCTCATGAGTTGGACTTCAAGCAGCAACTGATGAAGCTGAGGGTTTGCTACTTGAGCAGACCTAATCACAGGCTCTGGGCAAGTACATTTATTTAATAGAAATTAAGATCTCTGAGAGATTCAGTTTAGGGGCCTTAAAGGCCTTTCCCTGCAACTCCATGCAGTGTCACTCTACCTCTCACTGAGGGAGGTCTGCTTTAGTGCTTGGGCATCTGCCTTCATCTCTGTTCTGTGTCTCTCCCCTTTCTTGAGGAGGAAAATGGGCCTCTACTCCAATCCCAGAAAATGTCATGAACATTGGAAAGACACATTTGCCCTGCTCTCTTCCTTGAGAGAAGTTCAGATAAAAATAAATGCATGGGTTTTTGCAAACCCCAGAGTGAGTGAGTTGGAGTATTGGTGTAATTTCTCTCAATGTGTACCTGTTGTCATTGTGTTAGTGTTCCATACCTTAAATGCAGCAGTTGTAAACAAAGCTGCAAAGTTCCACTGTATGTTGAGAAGCTTTCTGTGTTCACTTCCTTCTTGCAAGAAATCTAGAGACAGAATTCCTCTGTTGGCAGACCAGGAAGAAGGTTGAGAGAGGAGAAGAGGTGATTATTGGAGCACTTCTTTGAACCTCAGGGCAAGAGAGCAGGTTTCAGCCCAGTATCAGAAGTTGCTTTGTTTTTGTCAGCTCATCTCCAGTGGCCTCAGGTGAGAGAAGTAGCTCTGCTGAGAGTCTGTTCTGTTACTAGCGTTTTCCCAGAGGGAAATAGAGATTTCCATGTGCTTCTAAATGGAGGCATTTGCAGTGAGAAGCTTTCCAGGGCAAAATGTGACCCTTACATCCACAGGCATGCCCACATGTTGAAATGCAAATGTCTTCAGCTACTTTTTCCAGATACCTTTAGACAAACTCTTGAATTCTTCAGCATGTACATTTGTTCTCCCTGCCCTAGCTTTTCGTAAAATCATGGAATATCCTGAGGGGATATCCACAAGGATTATCAAAATCCAATTGCTGGTCCTGCACAGGACAGCCACAAGAATCACATCATATACATGAGAACATTGTCCAAACCCTTCTTGTACAGTGACTGGCTTGGTGCCGTGACCACTTCCCTGGGGAGCCTGTTCCAGTGCCCAACCACCCTCTGGGTGAAGAACCTCTTCCCAATATCCAACCTAAACCTCCCCTGACTCAACTTCAGGCCACTCCCTTGGGTCCTGTCACTGGTCACCAGAGAGGAGAAATCAGTGTCTGCCCCACCCCTTCCCCTCACAAGGAAGTTGTAGACTGCAATGAGGTTTCCCCTCAATCTCCTCTTCTTCAGGCTGAACAGACCAAGTGACCTCAGCCCCTCCTCATATGGCTTCTCCTCCAGATCCTTCACCATCTTCATGGCCCTCTTTTGGACACTCTCTAATAGCTTTATATCCTTATACTGTGGTGCCCAAAACTGCCCCCAGCACTCGAGATGAGGCCACCCCAGTGCAGAGCAGAGTGGGACAATCCCCTCCCTTGCCTGGCTGGTGATGCTGTGCCTGATCCACCCCAGGACAGGGTTGGCTTAGGGTTAGGCTGTTGCTTATTCACTCATGTTTTCATTGACTGATATTTTACAGGAATCTGTGAAGCATTTGATTCGACTACATGAAATCCCATTAGCAATATCTGGTTGTTCTCCAGATAGGAGGGGGAATGGGGACTTAAAACTGATCAAAGTATGATGATGCTTGTAAAAGAATTATATAAGCTTGAGATAGAAAGATCTGGTCTTTGCCATTGCAAAACTGGTTATTTAATAGCCTGAATTGCCAGTGAGGTGGGACAGGGATCACCATTCAAGCTGGTATGATTAATCCTTTTCATTAGATATATGGAAGAGGTGGTAAACTGACCATTAATTAAATGTGCAAAGGATGCTAAATTTGGAGCACTGTAACCAATGCCTGCAGTGTGGAGATGATAAGGGATTTGAAATTAGATGCAAAAGTAAGTAAGAAAGGTTCCTGCTGCCAGGACATGTGGAAGTAAAAGGAAACCACATTGAATATGGTGTGTGGAGATGAGAAACCTAAAAAAAGCATGGTGCCAGAAGAAGATGTAGCCATGTCAGAGTATTTATTTTGTGTCTGGAAGCTACTTCATGGGTGAGCTCAGTCATTTTTTGTAGAGAGCTGTTCAGGCAGTCACTGGGAAATGGCAAATTCTCCTTGAGCATTAGGTCATGTTTAGATGCTCTGACACCAGTCATAGGGAAGTCAGAGGCTAATATAGTCCTCTGCCATGGGAAGTGAAAAACAACATTAGGTGGTTATTGAAGAGAATTACCTTTACAGTCTTTCCCTTTGAAGAGTCTCCTTTAGGCTAATTTCTAAGAGAGGGAAATGAGCACTGAGGAGTTAGTTGCAGGCTGGTTTGGTGGGACACTTCACCCCTGAGAAGTCATTGTGGAACTGAGGTTTTTTTCAGGACTTATGGATGGATGCCCTTGGTCTATCCCATTATCCAGTGTTTGACTCTCCCCTCATTCTGGTGTTCCTGATTCCCTGCAGTATTGAGCCTTACAATACTGCTGCTATTCTCTGCTCACTGGCATGTGCTTCCCAGGTGCTCATACCCTCCTGCTTCTGAGGCTGACCCTGTGATGACAGCTGCCTGGCTGCCTATCAAAGGTTCTATTTAGAGTTAGCCCACGAGCAGACAGAAGGCTGCAGTGTTACACCCCGAAATCTGACACAGTGTGGCTTGCCTGCTTTTCAGTGGGTCCTTGACAGCCTTTCAGCTCATGTCTGTCAGACCCCTGCCAGGCACACAAGTTCACTTCCATGTTGGAAGAAGGGTAGAGAGAAGTGACATTTCACCAAGCGGTGGGCATGCCGGGGGATGTAGGGAGATAAGGCAGGATCACAGAAGCAGCTGAAATCCCCAGCGGATATTGCGTTGCTGGCTGGATTGACAGGTTAAATGTATTGCTGGGACAAGTATCCCTGCTCCCTCTGTCCCAGAGGACTGTGCAGTGAGAGCATCACTCAATCCTAATGAATCTTGTCCTACATTAGGAGCAGTTCTCTCCTAGCCTGGCAGGAGGATGTTTATGGAGAATTTGTTTCCAAATTTCAACAGGAGCTACCAAGAGAATGGTTTTTAAATAAATAAGTTCACTTAGCAAACAGCAGCAATAAATGAACAGAAACACTGATGTGGCCAAGGATGAAATATTACCATTTTTCAAATCTGCTAAGTGAAGACAGCCCCTGGGCACTGGTTCAGGTCCTTGTGTTAGGGGGCTGTTTGCAAAGCACTAAGCTAACTTACAGCCAAGTCCTGTCAGCTTCTTCCTGGAGCTCAGGAGGGCAAAACCTGTCTGACTTGTTGACAAACTGAGTCTGGTCTAAAAACTTAATAGCTTTGCATTTCTTTCATCTCAAGGTACTTGGGATACACCAGTCAAGAGCACAAGCTTCAGGTAGGGCTTTGGCTGCTCCAGACTACAGGCAAGGAAAGGAAAACAGTTTTGTTCAAGAGCAAACTGAGGTTACTTGTTTGAAGATTCACTTCAGTGATTATAGATGACTGTGATGCACTGAAAGGCCTCCCTGTTGCATCACAGCAGTGAGCAGCAGGTTCAAACAGTCCTGGCTTGGAGAACTTTCCTGCCCAGTTATGAACTGCTCCTGCCCACAGCTGAATTTTCTGGGTAAGTTATTTGTTCAAATGTTAATCTAGCCTTGACTAGTTCACCAGGTCTGGTGGATTGCAGCACAGGATGGCATGGCTGGAGGCTACTGTCAAGCAGAAGTTTTCCACTCTTGGAAAGATGACTATATCCTTGGGTAAGGTGACAGTTGTATGGGGAACCTTTGCTTTGAGGTTATTAGTTCCTACCTGATCTCTACCAGTAAAGCTGTGCCAGCTGTGTCATGTGAGTGGTAGTTTCAGCCCAGCATCCACCAGAGAAAATCCCTTGTACAGAAGTTACATCTAGGGCTCCTGGCCTGAGGAAAGTGGTGTCAGCCCACAGGAAATGGATATCAGAATGGAATGATGGTCTTTCCAAGGAATTTCTCTGTGTAGTCAGTGGGGAAACACTGATGACTGACCAGTGCATGACCCAAGCTGTTACCTGTAGGTGTCAGACCAGGGCACTGTCCCAGGCAAGTGAGTGTGTTCCAGGAGAGGGGGAAAGTGCTGGGGGGTGCAGGGGGGAGTCGGTCCTCCTGGGTCAGCAGTAATGAAGTAAGCCAAGAGAGTAGAGTCAGGGGACCAAAGGGCTGTGAGAAAGATGCCTGAGGCCAGGTGGTTTGCAAGGGCAGGGAAAGGAGATGCACAATGCCTGGGGATGACATGGTAAGCAGACAGGTTGATATAGCAATGGGGCAGTGATGTGCCATCATCCTGTAGCAGGTGTGGCAAAATTGCACCAATACACTGTGTGCCCTGCTAGCTGACCTCTCCACATCACTCTCCATTGCCTGCCCACTCCTATACTTGGCAGATGGAGGCACTGCCTTTGTTTTGTGCTGTGATCTGTGTCATTTCTTCCAGGTACTGTGACTCTGCAGTACCTCCTGCCCAGATTATTCAGCCCCATATCTAGGGTGTATTGTCCGCTTCCTTCCCTCCCTCATTTCGCAACCACAGTCCCATTCTGCAGCCCTATTGCTCAGTTCCGTGTGCAGCAGTGCCCCTTGCAGTGCCTACCAGGAGTTTAATAAAGATCTACTGCCTGAGTTACCTGTGCATTTTTTTGTTTAAAAAGCTAAACAGCATGTAAGCAGCATTCATTACTTTGCACGCCTTCAGCTGCTTATTGGATACACATCCCCCTCCCTCCAGCATCTCTCTCTTTTTTTAATATGTTTTTTTTAATTTGTTTTGATGAATGAGTGACAACCCTGACACCCGATTCGCTGAGATTAATAGAAACGACACAATATTTACGTCGCGCCGACGAGCAATTATCCTGCCATCTATCTTTGAGATTATCTTTCTGATTGAAAACTACTCATCCGTGTAATCGGAATTATTTGGAATTAGAAGGGAATTTATGGCCCCTCTCACTCTCCCTCCTATTTGCCTCTGTCTCCATCCTTCTTCCCCCTTCTTTAAGAGGGATCCTTTCTTCCTTCATTTCTTCCATCCTTCCTTCTTTCAGCCTTGTGGATGGACACGTGCTTTGCTGTACAAGGATGGTTGTTTCTGGAGATGGGGGAGATTAGGCTGCACTGTGGCCAAGCAGGCACTGGGGACAGTGAGAATGCACTGAGGCTTGGACAGCAGCTGAGGGATGAAAGGCTGCTCAGAAGAAGGCTGGCATGGGAAGTGGACATGTGGAAGATGTGATGCTGTGAAGGCTGAGCAGGCAGCACTGCTGTGACAGAATAACTGGGGGCACCTCACTTATCTTCATTTTCTCTTTTCTACTCTTCCTTCCTTATTACTTTGTTTTGAAGATGCCTTTCATTGGCCCACTGCTTTGTAAATGTGCTCCTTGTACATTTATTTTATCTAAGTATTTTTGTGGAAGTATTTTTCCAGGTCACTCTGTACAGGAGAAGGACCTGTTCTCGTGGGCATCTTCCTGCATACTGTGAACCTTTCTGTAGCTGCTGCTAGTGTTTCTGCTTCTTCAACTGTCCCTGGGGACAGCCTGTTGTCCTCCAGATGTGATGCAGTCTTGCTCAAATACTGGTGTCCCCCAACACAAAGCTGTCTGTACAGGACTTCAAGGAAATATTCTTGCTTATTTGTCATAGCTTTAAGGAGCTGATAGATGGTGTAGGACCTGTATTGTTTTGTCTTCCTGGGAAGGGCTCTGTCTTTTGTGTTTTTTTCAGAAGCACCAGTGTTTCTCACACTTTATTTGCTTTTCATATTTTTTATGGCCTGTGATGCAGAAGAAGCAAGTAATCATGTTGTGTCAGGTAACCTCTAGAGGCAGAAGACACAACTCTCCCTTGTTGGTGATTCCAAGACAGGACAGCAAAATTCTCATATGCTTCCTCTCTTTTCTAGAAGCCCATCTCTGAGCACAGTCCTTAATGAAGCAATGAAGCACTTACTACCTTTCCCCTCTTCTGGGTGAAGACAGGAGTGGAACTATCCTGCTACATCTGGAATAAAAAATAAATCTGTGCTGTAGATCAGTCAGCACTGAGGAGTATTCCTTCTCTGTAGAATACTTCAAAAACAGTGCTTTTTTTTTTTTTTGCAAGTGGTTACAGCAGAAAAAGAGACAGGGAAGTGGATGTCAGGGGAAGTCAAGCAGCAAAGACATTTTAAATATATCTAGTAGCATCTGTGTCCTTTGAGATCCACAGTGTGCAAAGGTCCTTGGCTCATGTGAATCCTGATGGAGAAGAGAGAAGGGAGGCAATGCAGGTTTCTGAACAAGTGCCATGTGCTAAATGAGAGACACAGTCTGAGTACTGAAGGAATTCGGCCTGAACTCAGTTGCAGAGACACCAGCTAACACAGAAGCCAGGCTGCAAAGATGCTTGATGCCAAGAACAGTGTAAACAGTTAATAACACAAGGATTTGGAGAAGGAAATGTGCTCTGAGTTACTGTTGCTTCATCAGCTCGAGAGAGCTAGGCCAGATGGGAATCCCAGATCCTTCCGCCCAGAAATACCCAATGTTGTTATTAATTAGTATGGAAATATTTTCCTTTCTTGAGAGAGGGCTGTTGAATTGCCAGTGGGATACTGGGGGGATGGGTGTGTGCATGTATGGGGTAGCCTATCAAGAAACTATTAATTAGGTTACTTCCCACTGCTGTTGACATGCAGGGGAAGGGGGTTGTTTGTGGGCCAAAATAAAAAGGAAAGAGAAACTGAAAGACTGGGATCGAGAATGGAAAGCATGAGGAAATAAAGGAGATGGGTAGGACAAAGCACACAGGCTGAAAGAGGTAAAAAGACATTCCTAAGATTCCCAAAGCAGAGGATGAGAAAAATTAAAAACTAGGATATGGTTAGAATCAAAGAGGGAACTCCTTTGAGACAGCAGCAGCATGGGTTGGACAAAGCCACAAAAGGACTGACTGATCCTCTCCTGCCATGTTACTGGTTTTGTTGTTCATACTTCCACAAACTTGGCACCAAGGCTTCCTCATGTCAGAGCAGTGATATTTTATGCCAAATATGAAACAGGAGAGAATTTAGATGAGGAGCTTCTTTCGTTGTAGATTACCTTCCTTTGCTGGCTGGGTCTTTTACCCACTTCCTTTGGAATGGGATCTTTATCAGCTTTGATGAATAATCATAAAAATATTAATTGGAATTTTTGCTTGGCTTTCTATATAGTATTCAACCACTTAGTACTTTTATCTCGGTCTTTTTGCCGTCTCTAGCTCTGTACTTCTGGTCGTGTACTTCTGGTTGAGCCCTGGGAGAGGGCCAAACACAAGAAAACCCCAGCATAAAGCGGTAGTGTAGCCCTGTCTGTAATCAGTAGGTGCTGCATTTGCAGTTCTGAGAGAGTGCCAGAACTAGAAAGAGACAAGAAATGTATGTGAGATTATGGGTTAGAATAAGTGAAGGATTTATTCACAGAGGGGAAAGAAAACAGAGCAAGTGGGTTACCTAAAAATATCAGTGCAGGCTCCTGGCTCCCTTGCAGAGGGAAGAAATCAGTGCAGGTGTGATTATTCAGAGAAAGTGTTGTGGGTTTCTGCAGTGGGAGGAATGAAGTGATAAGACAAAGACATAGAACTGATACCTCATATGAGACCAACACAATCCAGATCTATTTATTCTGTGATCTGCCTGTAGAGAATGTAGCTGTCTGCTGCATTTTCTTCCAAAAAACCTGTCTAGTACTGGAACATACAGAGGATCTACCCACCCTCCTTGGAGTAATAGACCACAGAAGGAAAACAGCTAACCAGGTTGCAGCCTACAATCACCACTTCAATTCCTCAAGTTTCCTAAGAGATCTAGAGTGAACAGGGGTGGTTTGAAACAGAGAAACTGGTGAAAAGAGGCACTAAATCTGGAAGAATAATTTGGCTTTCAATTCCAGAGGTTTGTGCACAATAGTGACAATTTATTCAGCATGTGAAAGATTGTTGTTAGTCTATGCACATCTTGGGGGCCAAGGAAACTGTTAGCTCTAAATCTGCCACCAATTACAGAATCCAGGAGCACTCAGGAAGCCCTTGCCTACTCTCTTCCTAGGCTTCATGTAAGGCAGAGTAGGGTTGAGGTGGGATGATGCTCATCAGCAAGGAGGGATATGGCAGCACAAGAAGAGTGAAGCAGGTAGAAGCTGAGCACTGCACAGGTGAGGCCTCCTGATTCCACATCCACCTCTTTTTGGCCTTGTTTCATTGTGGGTGTTGCTTGTCTGTTTGGTTTTGTTTTGTTTTTAAAGAAAATGAAATACAGATAATTGTGTTCCTTAGAAAAATGCCCTGTCAATTTAATTTGAATTTATTATTAAGCCTGCTTTTCTAAGGGAATACTGAGTATGTGATTGCTCTGGTTAAGTCTGTATAGCTTTTTAATCTGTTATCTAATTTCAAATGCATTTTGCACCCAGTCAGAGCCTGAAAGGTATTAAGTTCACACAAGTTCCATGAAATAGGTGACAGGTAGAGGCCTTATTATTATACCATAGGGAAGGACTGCAGGATGAGTTCATGCTTATTAGAGTCCAGGAAATCCACATGGGACAGGGACTGTCCAAATGCCCCAATTACAGATGAGTTCGGTTGAGGCTCACGTCTTACTGTGAGTGCATCAGAGGATCCACTGGTGGGTCAGTGTCTTGCAGATTCTCTAGTGAATAGTAAGGCATGAACTTCCTTCTTTCTGGACATTTATAATCCTGCTAATTCATGTGGATTCCCTGGAATTTAGTAAGAGGTGAGTAACAGTGGAGTCTCCGTATAATAGAGTTAAAAAGCCAGTCAAAGACAACAGAGGAAGCTACTGCAAACAAAGCATCTTTGTTTCAGGTAGAAGATTCTTAAAGAAGTTAAGTTGAAGTGCAGATATAAAATTGCTGATATCTGTACTGACTGTATCTTCTCAACTCATGTGTGCCCCAGTTTTCATCAGACTCTTTGAGTACTGGTTTCCCTGTCATTTTGGATCCCAGTATAGTTAAACTGGTACAGTTCTGGCATGAATATGACTTCGGTACAACATACTTAGTTCAGCATAGGTTCTTTGGAGATGTAAGTTAGACTAACATAAATGTGGTTATAGTTACATAACTTTTTCACTGAAATATTCTTGTAAAATCATTCCTGTGAAGTGGGATATGTGCCTTTGCACAAAAATGATGCAGACCAGGCCTCAAATTACAAAGTATTTGCAGTAAAGACCACATTTGCATACTTACATATGCGTGGTGCTAAGTGTCAAAGGACCACAGGTTCTGAATGCTGCTTATAATAATAATAATAAGACCAATAACCTAAAAGTCTGTCTGGGGAGTCACCACAGCGTGTCTGTAATTAGTTGAAGTAAAAATTATCATTTATGAGGCATCTGGAAACATTAAGTCTCAGAGATGAACAGCATCTATGTAGTCATCTCTGTCATGGAACAACCTTAATGACATTTTTGTCCGTGAACTTCCTTACTTTTGCTTGCTCTGAACACTAAATAAAGATAATGGCTGAAGAGCTTTTGGTTGTAATCTTGCCATTATGTAGACCACTGAGGCTGCCCATGACTCACTTAACAATGCTTGCAAGGGTAACAGGTAACATTTTGCAAACATAATACAGCAATGCAGAAGCAGTTTCTCTGCACAGGCTCACACATTCTGAAGAAGGAGCTGAATAAGAGTTTGCATTTACAGAGAACCTTGCTGAAGAAATCACCTTTGAAGGAGGGAATCAATGAGCAGTTCAGGGCAAGGGACTCCTTCCTTGTGGCTTTGGGCATCAAGTCTTGTTTGCTTGTTTGCTCTTTGATTAAGCTTTTCTAGAGTGAGTAACAATTTCTCCAAGTTACTGCCACCACTCAGAACAACAGTAGTTAACACAGAAGACTTTAAAATAATTATTAAAAAATGGACTGATTTGTTAAATTTCATAAGAGAACCACTGAGATTTAGGGAAGTATTTTCTTGAAGAATTTACTAATACAGCCAAGAAATATGACATGCCTCATAATTACATACAGCAGTCCACATGCCTCTAAATTAGAGTCTCATTTTCTGCCTAATGACTGGTGAGAAAATGAAAAAGAAATTAACTTTTATTTTTTTTTCAAACATGAACTGTTTTATTTGAAAACTTAAGAAGGAGACATGAAAACATTTCCACAGGCTATATGTTTTCTAACATCCCATTTTTACAAATTTAAAAATGTGAACTGTGTCATCTGATAAAGTGGCAAAAAGAAATTTATTTGGGAGAATCACACATATGTAGCTCAACAACTTTAGAGAACAGGCTTCAAAAGAGAAGAAGATAGTCTGTCCTTCAAGTTTCCATTGAGTTTCATCAGGCAAATGAATCCCAGGATCTCATGGCAAGGCACATAATATATTCAAGAAAGAGAGGTTCTGTTCTTGTCTATTGTCCTGGTTTGAAGGACAGGTGTCTGCTAGGGAAGGCAGGAGCCTCCCTCGGAATGAAGAATGTGAACCCCTCCCCTCCGAATTATTGTAATTTTGAAATTAAGGGGGTCTCAGGCAAAGATATGGGAGTAGGAATAACAGTTTTTTACTAGGATTTATAACAGAGCAAACAAACAACAACTTTTATGGCACTAACAACAAAACAGAACCAAGAACCTGGTCCCGACCTCCTGGCCTGAAGGCACTTCCCCCCCCCTCAGTGCAGTGATGGTCACAGCCGGCAGGGAGCACGTGCTATGGTGGTTCAGTCAGCAGGGGAAAACAAAACGGAAGAGAGGTTTTGCTTCACAAACCTCCTTGGAGCAGTCGATTCCAGTGCCCCAGCAGGATTCTTGGAAAGCAGCAAACTGGGAGGGCAGGACGTCTC
>WEKY01030192.1:25431-36064 GCA_013390045.1 Picathartes gymnocephalus
AGGGATTCCGGGCACCCGAGCAGATGGCAACAGGTTCAGCGGCTGCTCTCACAAGCAGAGGCTCACCCCAAGAGGCAGAAGAAAAACAGCTCCAAGCCAGGGCTCCAGCAGCAGCAGCGAAAAAAAAACTTCTCTCTCGCAGAGCTGTCTCTTCCCGTGTCCTCCTCCGAAAGCCAGTCCCGCTCCGCCCCTGCCCTCTCCTTTTACCAGTCCCCAATTCTCGAGATGTTCCTCCACCCCCCGCCCCCTTCGAGAGAAAAACTCCCCGACAGAACAGTAAACATAGATGGGCCTTTTCTTTAGGCCTAGGTATAGCCTTTGTTTTTCTTAAGTACTCAGTAATTAAGGCTATTTAGCAACTGAATGGAAAAAAATTCTACACTGTTAAAAGGAAACAAAAGGAAAGACAACCCAACCCCCAACATCTATATTACTCAAGGTGTACTAACTCAGTGATAACTCAGCCTAGATACAATCTCATGGTGCTTTGCATTTGAATTAATATAGCCTGGATCTCATCTGGATATAAAGTCCACATGAATGAGGCAGTCTTTCTGCTGAAATCCAAACCAGCTCATTCAGAGCACGCTCAAATAGCCCTGTATATCTTTGTTTTCTATGTACCTTTATTTGCTGTGTGGCATAAAAATGGGACTTCTTCTGGAGTTCCTGTTACCTGGCTCCAAAGTGACCTGTTACCTGCTGCCCAGCCTCAAAAACATGCACAGGGCTGAACCCAGCACTTCTGGCACAGAGCTTAATGTTGCACAGAGGTAAAAAAGGAAGGTTGTGATTTCATAGTGGGTTTTTTTCCCCTAAGCCTGTAAGCACAGGACAGTTGCGTGGAACATGATGTGTCAGGGAAGAAGCTGCTGTGAGTGCTTTAGATCTTCCTCCCTGTGCTCAGTGGGCAGTCACAGCAAGGCGGTGTGTGCGTGTGTGAGGCCATGCCCGTGACATGCTCCTTAAGGGAGGGAACAGAAGAGGAGCTGGGCCTCACCTCCCAACAGCAGCAGGGCCCTAGGCAGAAGCCATGGAAGGGACTGGTTATTCCAGGTGAGGACAGGTCCAGGTGTGGCAAGAGCACGGACTAAAGCAACAGCAAGGGACTGAGCAACCAAATGTCTGCATCTGGAACACGGGCTCGACAGAAACCTTCCTCAAGCAGCTGTTTCCAAGGGGCTTTGGGTAAATCCACTTGAAGTTAAGAATTTGGCAGATGTTTTCTTCCCCCTTCTCACTGATAAGACTTGGTGAATGTGACATCTTTTTACAGGGGGTAGGTGGGGATGGGGAGGAGGAGGGGAGTATGGAGGGCAATATAGCTTGCTATGGACTGTACTATAGCTGATCTCCATCTCAGGTGCCAGCAGCTTTGAATACCTGTGATGAACTGCAGGACATCTTTGTGCCCAGAAGTGGCCCATAGCACTTCCAGGAGCACAGAAAGGGATGAGGAGGAGGAAGAAGGCTGCAGAGGCATTTACAAGGGGGATACTCTCTGTGGCATGTGCCAAGATTGTCTGCAGAGAAACTGTTGGAGTTTTGGCTCTTTCTGAGCCTCGCGTTCTGTTGGCTGGCAGTACATGGCTCCGTCAGGCTGTGGTGACAGCTGTCTGAGCACCTGGCACCTTATCCTGGTACTCCCTGGCACTGCCACCTCTCTGCTGGACCCATGTGTGTCCTTCCTTCACATTCTCTCAGTGCAAAACATCTTCAGACCAAATCCTGAGTGACTGAAACAAGCAGTAAAGCTCTGCAGCTGCACAGACTTCCTCTGCAGCTTGTTCCCTCGGTGTGCTGTAGCCTCTCTCCCTCATCTGGGATGAACTCTGTGCTGAGGAGTTGAGTTTCTGGCTGCCTGGAGAGCAGAGGAAGTGAACGCTAAATCCTTTTGTGAAACTCTTCTTTTTTGCACATGTGGGTAACTACATTTAAAGAAAAGGCTCTTGCCATTTTTCCCTTTCCTCCCACCATGCTCTTAAAGAGGAAATGCTCTGGGTTTTGAGGTGCTCCAGGCTGCAGAGCAGGATGGGTCCAGATTGGGAGAGCTTTCAGAGGGACAGGAAACACTGAGATGAAGAATGACTTGAGGTGATGGAATGAGGAGGCAAAGAAGATTGCAACAGAATTGCAGTGAAGAGGAAGAAACCGCCTGACTTACTGCTAAGATGAAGCTGAGCCAAAGTTCAGCAGAGCTTGCTACAGTTAGCTTAAAGAAAGGAAGGGAGACAAGGGAGAGAAGGATACTACCTGGATCTGTACCTGTTCAACATTTTACAAGGGCTTAGAGCTCTCTGCCAAAGGCCTGGCAGCCATATAGTGGGCTCAGAAGTGGTTTTAGATGGCACAGAGCTGAGAGGCTTTAGTTGGAAACGCAAATTCCTGTTCCCCTAGAGATGCAAGGGAATGTTGTCGTAGCTTTGTGTGCTAGGGATATTTCTATGAGGGTAATGCTTAGCCAGCCATTTTGTGTTTGATTTACCCACAGTAAGGGAGTCTATAATGCTGGCAGATCTTCACTGCCAGCAAGGGAATTGAGGCAGGCATCTGCATACACATTGCCATGTCTGTGGAAGTCATGTGTGCCCTCAAGTGCCTCCCAAACACAATTGTTTAATTTCCTCATCAGTCAGGAGTTGTAGGTAGGACTTTGGTGTGATCTGTGTGGGAGAATAGTCTCTCCCATAATATCAAGATAGTTTCTAGTACTGTTCAGGGTTATTTTTGGTTGGTTGCTTATTTTCTCCTACCTGTCCCTGTGGCATATCCAGCCTGATACAGAAACCCTAGCAACATCACCCAGAGATCACCTGGCCAGGAGTACCTGCTTGACCAGGTCTTGGGTACAGAGGGAGAGCTACTGAAGGAAGCAGATTTTTTCTCTCTATTGTGACACACTGTGGTGGGCTGACCTTGGCCAGCTGCGAGCTGCAGTTCCTTCAGGAGATATCCACCTTCTCGACCATGCCCTCAGCAGGGGCATGGGGGGACTGTCTGCTTCAGCACCTGAAGTGCCTCCTCCCCTCCTGCTCTGACCTGAGTGCCTGTGGGGCCATTCCTCACTCCTCACTGCCTGTGCAGTGTTTTCTACCCTTTCTCAAACATGTTTTCCCCCAGGCACCACCACCTTGTCCAAGGGGCTCAGCTGTGCCCTGTGGTGGGCGGGTTGGAGCCCTTTGGAATGGGCCAGATCAGGCACGGGATAGCCCTGACCTCTCCTCACTAAGGCTGCCCTGCAGCCACCCCACAGCCAACACCTGGCCACGACACCTGGCGTGGATATGCTGAATGACACTTGGCTGACAGTATTTTTGACGGGGTAAGAGCTGCACTGTCTCCTTGGCCTGGTGAGAGTCCCACCCCAAGGGCAGAGATGAGGGCTCTTTCGGACCCCATTAATGTGGCTGGGAGGTCAGGTGGGACTGAGATCAGTGGTGTTGCTGTAGAGGGGACTCACGTAGGATCCACTGCAGAATTAGTCTGTCCTCACTTTGGAAGCTGCAGAGTTTGCACAGCATCTCACTTTCTTTTGGGAGGTCTGCTGAGTTGTGCCAGCCTGCCGGGATATCTTCTGTGGGAATGGAGGCAGATGAAATCCCTCAGCTTGCATGCAGAGGGCTTCTCCTGGAAAAGCTTATTCCTCATCTGGGTGTCTGCAGGCACAATATCCTCTTCCTCTGAGGAGCTTAATCAGTTATTTCCCATCATTTTTATTTTTTTTAATTTATCTTTTAATCAAGCAAGATACACAAAGAGTATGGAGCCTTTCCCTGGAGAGGAGAAGAGAGAGCACAAACAGCCCCTCTGACGCACAAATTTGGAAAATGGTGATGCTTTTTCAAGGGAGCTTGAGCTAACAATCTGGCTGTAAGGTGTTTAGATCTGGAGCCAGACATCGTGGTTAGGCCTGTCTGTGGTTATAATGTAGTTGTTTGGGTTTTGTAGAAGTTTTCTGATGGAACCTGAACTAAGAACAAAACAAAAACCCAAAGGGAAGCTGTTTCTGGCAATCCTCATCTCTATTTGATCTGGCACCAGAGCTGGCTTAAATCTCACTTTGTCCTCCTTCTCCTGATATCAAAATTGCTACCAGCTCTATTATGACAGTTAGCATGCTCCCTCTCCCTCCCCACCACGCCAAGGTCACTGAGAACATGAAACAGTATCTCTTGCCTGAAGCTGACCCTAGTAGGCTGCCCGGCTGCTTCGAGATTTGCCTGAGCGCACAGCTAATGCCCTGCCAGCACAGGTGTGGACTTGCTGGTGCTAAACAAGGTCCTGAGCAAGTGGTACAACAACAGTGATGAGTTGCTGCAAAATACCTGCAGCAAATGGAAAATGCAGAAGGTGCTTGCCCCAAATGATGCAACTGACAGCCCAGTGCTGGAAGAATGCATTGCAGCCTGCAGTTGGAAGAGGATGGTGGTGGTTTCCAGTAAGTGAATATTGTGCTTACATAATTTAGGCAGGAATACATCCAAGAATTCTTGCTCTGTTTTTTTTTTTGGGGGTGTTTTGTTTGTTTTTTGTTTTTGTTGGGTTTTGTTTGTTTGTTTGTTTGTTTGGGGTTTTTTTGATTTTTTTAAATTTTTTTTTTAAAAACTTTTTCATGGGTGTAAATACAGAAGCCCTTTTAGGCAAAGGCTGTGTAGTAGGAGTGAAAATTTAGTATGGATCTAAGTGAGGTAAGGGTAGAAAAGACTGTGTTATCATACTGTGTGTGATAGGATGATAAAGGCTCTGTATTTAAATGTAATGTAGCATATGATTGTCCTGGTGCTTGCAGGCTTTACTTAAATCCTTACAGATTTTATTTCTGTGTGTACATGTAGAACTGAATGTTTGCTCTGGATAGTCTCTGAATGCACTCTGGTATGTGTTTTGTTGCTCAAGCCAAGCTATTTTTCATTAGTGCTCTGTTATTACTGGTGGACTCAGAAAAACGAGGGAGAGGAGCATTCTTCTGTGCTTGCTCTCGTTCTTCTTCAAGCCAATGGCATAACATCTGCTTGAGCAGCCACAGATGGTGCCTGTCCACAGTCTAGTTCTACGTATAGCTGTGCCAGGTGAAGACTTTGCCCACAGGTCTGAAAATGAAAGAATAGATTTGGGTGCTGCCTAGTCCAGGAAAGTTCCTTAGTCCTAGCCTGACATGCTTTACTTGTATCTATTCAGACAGTTTGCATATTCCCTTCCGCCAAAGAACTGTTAGAGTCCTAATCTCCAGCTGGCCAGCAGCTAGACAGTGCTAACATCTTTAGCTGGAATGGCTAAATCTGGTGGGGGATTTATGTTAAAATCTTAGTTATTTTCACATTCCTGAAAAATAGCAAAATATACCGGAACTAAAGAAGGAGCAAAGTTTACAAGAGTATTAACAGAACAGTGTGACTTTCCTTGCTGATGACAGAGACTTCACATGGCAACATGGCATGAACCATCCTGGAGGGCACATGAAAAATCTGGATGCAAACATGAACTTTGTGTTCAATGTGTGCAAGTAAAATGCCCTGCTATGGCGCAGAAAAAGAATATTGAAGCAATATGAAGTTTATGTCATAAAAATCAAATAAGGAATTAAAACAATCTTGCAATAATATTAGCATTTTCCTCTTGAGAAATTATTGTTTTTCAGACTATTTTGAATCAAAATGCATAGTATATTTAACTTGCTCGTAGATCTAGGAGTCATACTATATGTACCAAGCATCCAGAAGCAAGTTGCTACTCAAACTTTTTCATGCTTTTACTTCTTGTCGTGTAACTTTCATAGCCTTGGAAAAGGTTTGTTGGTTTGGGGGTTTTTACATTAATTTCCTTTATGAAAAAGAAAATTAAAAAAAAAAATCATTTTAGAACATATTTTTTGGTGTGTAAATAGTCCCTGTTTGAAATCTGTGCAATTCACACCTCACTAAATCCAGCAGGGCACTAACACAGCTGTTTAGAAATACCGGGTTTGTAAGGCTCTTTCAAAGCATGCTGCTGACTCTGATGAAGAAACTTTTTATTGTGTGTTATAATTATTCTTCATAGTTTGTGGCTAGCCTTGGAAACTGCAAAGCTGACTTTCAGTTTATCTTTTAATACTTGTATTCATACCTGCATTTCCTTGTATTAAAGCAGCAGCGACTCTGAGCTCTAAACTTACAATATGTAATCAGATTTGCACCAAAGCATCTTGAGGCACACAGGAGAAGGGACAAAGATTACCTGTGTGGTTTTATGTACAGATAGAGGCAACTGGAAGTTTCCATTGATTGGACCAGTATTTTCAAGTTTCAACTGCTTTTGCTTTGTCCCCATCTAAAAAAAAAGGTATCTGTGAATTTTTGTTTGTTTTTGTCTTTAAAAGGAAAGTATCCTTTGCATTCCTCTATAATAGCTTGCATGCAACTGAGCTAATTCCGCCTAGATTTATATATGCAAGAGTCAAACTCTGTGTCTAAAGGAAATTAAGCACTGAAATTTTACCTCCCCCATCGAATTGAGGATCTGAGACTGAAATATGGGTGCATGATCAAAGTGGTCCTAGCAAGAAGCATTTAAAAAGTACCTTCCCAAGCAACAAGTATAAAATACTGTGAAACTGCACTTGTACTTTACAACGGGTAAAGGGTAACTCAAGAGTACTTCAAGGATACCTTGTACTTGAGTACCTCAAGGAAAGAGGTGAGCCTTTATAGAGTCTACAAGTCAACTAATATTTTGGGTTTTTAAAAAATTTTTAATGTATCTGAAGGTGCTTTTGAAATTTTCTGGCTTTCTTTTTGCAGTATTTTGAGTGGGCATTCATTCCTATGGCCTCCACTCTTGGATTCTTTCCCTGCCTCACCCTGAGTCTGGAGTCTGGAATTAAGTGGTGTTTGTGCACAAGGGTGCTGGCAGTGGGGGTGGGGAACTCGTGTTTGAAGTTTTATCTAAAGCAGATCTTCTCTGGATTGCTGGGTACCCCACTGGGGAGCAATTAAAGTCATACATCCTGCTGTCTAAAGGCAGAGAGGAAGGATGGAGGAATGCTGACTCCATTCCAGGTTCATTCAGACTAGCTAAGAGTGGCATGCTGTCAAGACCTCCTCCCTTCACCCTTCAGGCAGAATGCGGAAGAATGGGGTACTAGTGCATGCCCAGGACTTCTGCTGTGTAGATATGGATGCCAATGATAAGCACTGCACATGGACCTAAGAATGAATAGAACTTCCCAGCTACCTGCTTGAGACGTGCCCAAAAAGTCCTTGTGCTTTAGACTACATCATGGGTTTTCCCACCAGAGCGTTAGTTTAGCCCATGACAACGTAAGGGGGCAGGGATGATGCTTTTCTATACAACACAAAGCTTGACAGAGTAGTATTTGAAGAATTTATATGTCAGCAATATATAACAGCAAAGAACAATCTGACAGTTAAAGCTGAGTTTTCCAAAAGTGACTTTTGGATTTAGGTTTTCGGACCTTGATCTGCCTTCATCTGCCATACCTCAGTCTGATTATTCTGTCTAAAATTCTTTCTGATGGCAATGGGTAGTGCAAGAGGTTTTACAGGTCTCAGTATTAAAGCCCAAAATATCTTGTACTAGCCAGCCCAAATGAGAGGGCAAAAATAAAATTTTTTTTTGTTTATCAGATAATTTTTGATCTGAGATCTGATTCAACTAGGTGAAGGACCAGAATCCCGCAGGGAATTGAGGGTGTGTTTCCATGCTGGAGCTCAGCCTGTCAGATACTTTTTTCCCCCCTCTTCATTTGTCGGTCTTCATCTGTAGATATTAAAGTGCTTTAAAGCACAGTGTTAAGTATTGTTATCTCTGTTTTCTTAAAGCTGAGGGATATGCAGCTGTGGTAAAGTGACAAGCCAGACTTCACACAGGACAGTAGCTCAACTGAGGAAAATGACTAAATGTCATGAGTCTCTGCCCAGTGCTTCATTAGTCCCCTCTCCAGCAAAACCAGCATTTTTTTTGTGAAACTCCTTGACTAGATCCTACCAGCTTAGACACAAAGGACATTGACATGAGGTGAATTAAACATGCAGCAGGATTTGGCAAAAAAAAGAGAAAATTACTGTATCTTCCTGTATAATCAATAGCTGAAATTGAATGAGACCTTGGCTCTGAAGTGGTGGGTCCTTGCCTTGATTTGGGATAGCTGCTCTTCTTGCACTAACTTTATTTACTCCAGTAACAGCAGCAGCTGCAGTGTGCTGTAGGCATGCCTAAACTAGCTTAAATAGTTCAGGTACTGCTAGCCACTGAGCCAAAGAACCATGGAGTTCAGCATGGGCTTCGTGCCTGAGGATTTTTTCCTGCTCTTTATGAGTTTACCATTTCTTTACCATCTCAGCTCAAGCAAGCCTAGCACTATGTTGAAAAGAAAACTGGTGGGTCTGGTACCCTGTCTGCACAAGTACTTTTTCTGGCCAAAGTGAGCATGGTGCTAGGGTTGATTGTAGGAGATGTTGCCAAAGACAGCAATGTCATGAAAGCGGTTTTGCCTCTCCCTGCTTACTATTCTCCCTCTTCTTCCCCACTCTTCCACTGGTCTTCATCATTAGCTGCCTTGCCTTTGATTCCCTTTGCTGTGAAACTCCCTAGTCACTAAGGTTGTACTGGAGATGGTGAGTATCTAGGAGCTGGTGAAGGCTTGGAGAAACAGCTGCCTGCTAGAAAGGTTACTGGCCTTGCCTGTCTGTGACTCTAACAGGAGAATCTGTAGGGACTAAACATGGGAAAATCCAGGACCATTACTCCTGTGTCAGATAATGAGGACCAGACCAGAAGAATTTGTGATGTGTTCTCTCAAGTCACTCTCCAGATGGTGGGCTCCCAGCTCAGCCTCTGTAAGAGAGCTTTGCTGATATCTGTAACTCATCACTTTCTCCTGGCAGCCAAGGACTTGAGCAGAAATGAGGGTTCAGGTCCTTGAGAGCTAAGTAACTTCTGCTGAGTCAATAGGGAGGTGCCATCACTGTCCTCAGTTTTGTTTGCAGGAACAGACTCATCAAATAGTGTTTGTGGGCAGAGACCCTAAGTAGACTTCCGAGCTGTTAAATTTCCAGCCTACCCACTAGTTTATTCTGCAGCAGAAATACAAGCATGCCTGGACCAACCCCCAGAACTCAACTCTGAACTCCTCTCTCGTTCTGTCAGAATTCTCAACTTGTTTTGAAAATGGCATTTATTTTTGTTGAATTGCAGAAGAGTTGGATGCAGTCCGCTAGTTGTGTTTTCCCTTTCCTTTTTTGTACAGTGAATTTTGTTCATTTGCTTTACATGCCTCGAGTTGCTGTAATGCTGCTGGGAAAGTAATTGCCTTGCACTTTCTCTTTCTGATGCCCACGGGTGACTGTGGAGGACTCCTCCCTGGGCACAATGCAGAGTTAAAAGCCCAGCTTTTGCTGCCTTGCTTAAGAAGACCTGGTTATTTCTTTTCTTCTTTTTTTTTTTTCCCCTTTTCCCTTTACTACAGAGAAATCTTTAACAAATAATCATTTTACACTGTACAGTTNCCTGTTATATCAATCACAGAGCTGGGATCTATTTATAGGTTGGGACTCAGAGTACTGTGTCCTAGTCACAAAGAGAGGCAGAGACGCAGAGGGGACTGTCGGCTGGTGCAGGCAGAACCAAAAGATATTTAATCAGCAATTAGAAACACCTGAGGGCAAGGGAAATTCTACTCCAGCCTCGAGCCTCATCTCTCAGCCTGCAGCATGTAAGTAGCGAACTTCTACCTTTTATTGCATTTATGGACTTGTGTTTTGTTTCTTTTTTTTTTTTTTAATCCAAGCATTGCTCTGCACAAATCCTTTCATCTAGTCTAAAAATTATTGCAGCATCTTGATATAGTTAAAGGTAATATTTTTTTCGATTTTTACTCTGTCAAAGGAAGGTCAGTGCGACCCACAAGGAGAGGACTTGGTTCAGAACTTTGTAGAAATCAGGTGGTTTCTCTATTTGAGTGTGGCTTTTTCCTCTGGAAGTAAGTAAATGGAAGTTTGAGTGGAACAGTTTTGTTTTGGGAATAGAAACAGTCAGGTTTGCTAGCATTCCAAAAAGGTCAATGTATAACGTAGCTCTGCTTAAGGGCTTACCAAGGACAGGTGCTATTTATCCCATGCTGGTAAAGGCAAACCTGGAAACTTTAGCAGTCCTGTCTTAAAAGAACCAAATGACAACCTTTCCTCTATTAAAAAAACCCAAAACCCAACATCCCCCCAGCTGCATATCAAATCTTTTCTTATCAGACACTTGCAATGAAATTTTGCTTTTACTGAAGGCATTTATCCTTGAGCAGTTGATGTTTCTTTAATTTTAAAAGTCCCAAAGCAACTGAAGTATCTTCAATGACAAAAGAGGGGTGCAAGTCTTTGCAAAGTTGGCACAGTGATAATCAAAGAAGGAACTTACTCTCTCATCACCAACGAGATGTTTGCTTTAAAGCAGCCAAGATGTAAAATGTTTGAACAATGATATATTTTTTGCAGTATTTTTGTTAACAGAAGTATGAAGGGAGGGAGAACAATAATTAGTCAGAAATTGTTTTTTATTAAAGCTTTTAGTAGAAATATGAAGAGAGGGAGAAAAATAATGACTTTTTTTTTTTTATTAATAGCTTTTAGTATAATTTTTTTTT